>JAJHJA010000845.1:0-92826 GCA_021202915.1 Heliconius himera
TAACACTCTGCCTACCCTGTTGTATTCGAGTTTACAGCTGATTTATTTATTTATTGTTATTGCATTGTATAATGTAAGGGTACGTTTTACAATATGTAGAAAGGGTAAAATATAAGGGGTCATTGTGAAACAGTCTGATTATAATTGCGATGATTGTGGATTCAATTGCCACCACACTAGCATAACTGACTGGACACAGTGCGGTGTTAAGCTCCATCACTCACCACCCAAATTCTCCAATCTATAATTCGACTTCTTAACACGCAATAACCTCAGATCAGATAGAACGTGAAGAACAGAGTGTCTTTACACTTAGTTTACTCTTCCCATACTCAAATTTCCTTGTAAAGTATTAAAACATTCGGTTCCACTATAATCCTTCCGCGCTTTATCACAGGACACAGCTGCACGAGAAAATTTGTCGCGCATTTGAAATAATTATCTGATCTAATAACCCACTGGAGCAGGATATGGATCCGTAAATTGAAATTCTATGACGTCAAACGAAAGCTGCTGCTATTTATAATCTATTCGTATTTATCTGAGGCCAGCCGTGGCGCAGGGGCATAAAGTGTGACTGTGAAGCCGACTAGTTCTGGGTTCGATTCCCATTCGAGGAGCTGAAATATTTGTTTGAATTTATATTTCCATTTTTTCGCTCTGGTGTCGAGGCAAAGCGCGACGTTGAGTTCTGCCACTCAACACGCAATGCCTCCAGAATTCGACAGAGAGTGGGGAACGGAGTGTCTCAACACTATATATATATATATATATATATATATATATATATATATATATATATATATATATATATATATATATATATATATATAATAATCAACTTCAAGCTGCATTCTGTACCTACACAACAAGGTAGGCAGAGGAAACCTAGGTGTTAAGACGCTCCATTCGCCATTTTCCGCTGAAATCTGAAGGCTTTGCATGTTGAGTGCCGAAACGGACACCAGAGCGAAGAAATGAAAACATAAATATAAATAAATATTTCGTGTCCTCGAGTGGGGATCGAACCCACAACCGTCGATTTTGCAGTCAAACTTTATGCCCCTGTACCACGACTGGCCTCTTTGTTGTATTATGATTATATATTATTTTTTTTACTTTATTTGTAGATTTCAATATGGATATATTATGGGTAGAAGCAACAGTGACTAGACGTATTTATTTTTTATTTATCCAATTTTTTTAGTAAAATATTAAAATTATAAAAAGTGAACATAATATGTATGTATTCATAGTTTGATACCTCTGCTAAATTGAATATTACTTAACTTTTTCACACACTTTCTGCTCTAAATAAATAAAAATGGAGACACCAGTGGAGCTTCTCAAAAGGATGGAGGAACTCTTCTCTATGTTTTCTACAGGAATGGGCGACTTTAACAAAAAAATGTCTCAGCCAGGTTCTGCAGCCACAACTGGGTACCGTTATGCAATATAAAACTATAGTCATAAAAAGAGTTTATGTATATAGCAAGATTCGAACTCCCGTCCATGTAGCATGTTGAACAACAAAAATTGCTTAACTCATATATTCTCTCGAAATCTTAACTATCTTAACATTAATTTCTGTACTTTTTATGAGACTATATAAAAAAACACTAATACTCATACGCTTTCAATAATATTTAAAGCTTTGTATTGAAATGATTGGAGTCTTTTATACTACTTATTCCATCTATTCCATTTATACTGTGGCATCATGTCAATATTTTATAATTTTTTTAGCTTCACGTTATGCTGGTAACAGATGGGACTTAGTGTTAGACACTCCGTTACCCACGCACTGCCCTATTTTCAAGACATTCTGGTTTTCTTTTCGAATGCGGGATTTCAACGTCCAGCCTTGTCATTAAAAAAGAATTCATTCTTCCGAGATAGAATCGAACCCATATCCGTCACGTTGTCCCACGCCCACGACGGCATAAGACGTACAGATGTTAAAATAACGTATAAACCACTCAGAACAAGAGACATCATGTTTACTTGTGCAGAAATGTAAATTTTCATAGTTAATATGAATGTGTTTGTTACGCTTTCACGCCAAAACTACCTAACTGATTATCATGAAACTTTTTACACATTCTTAGGTATTAGAAAGAGCATAGGATACGTTTTATAAAAAAAATATTAATTATCCTTTGGCCATAATACAAAAATAGTTTTTAACGACAGAGACCACGTTTGAGTCTCTAGTTATAGAATAAAAATGAATTGAACAGATGTTGGTGTACATAAATATATAAATTAAAGTTTATTTTTTATTTTTTTTTATTGCAGTTTCAAATGTTATGTTTGAACTTAATGCATATGTTTTATGGGATATGGTTAAAAGAGTTATTTTTAAGAAAAACGAGAGTTGGGCAACCAAAGGTTTATTTTTTATATAATTTCCTTAGTCCTAATTGTATCCATAGGATTGCATGACAGCGTTGAAGGGAGCTGTTGCCTTCGCTACTTTCTCACCGGCTTCCTTGGTGATTTTCTGAATAAGAAGAGAATATTGTGTTAATATTAATTATTTTAAAAAAATCGTTCCATTAGAGTAAGTTTAAAATCAGTTGAGGTTTCTTTTCATAAACATCAAATAATGTAGGTAAGTTGTTAATCATCATTTAAATTTAAATAAATTGTAAGACTAAAATATTATAAAATAATACCTTATAAAAGGAAATATAATATAACATGTGCTTAATATTCTTATAAAATTAAGAAGAAAATACCACAAGTTTATAAACATACCTTGAGTTTCTTTTCATAGGAAACTTTATGGATAGTCTTGAACTTCCTCTTGTCTTCAAGTTTGCGGACAACATCACGGTACTTCCATCCAACCTCGTGGGAAAGGCGGCCAACATGACAGTACTGTAAATGCAAAATAACAATTTGTATATATATATAAATAAAAAAAATAATTTAAAAGGTATTAATTGTCATATTCAGATATTCAAAATTTTTCAACAAAAGATATTTCAGTCGCAAATTACCCAAAATGTCACATCATTAAAAAGAACTACACAATGTCATTAATATATAGTAAAAAATAAGCCAGTATAAAATTAAATATATATAAAATAAATAAATCAGCTTCACGCTGTATCCCGCACACAGCAGGACCACTTTCCACCAAGTTCTGGAGGCATTGCGTGCTGAGTGGCGGAACTCAACGCCGCGCTTTGCCTCGACACCAGAGCGAAGAAATGAAAATATAAATGTAAATAAATATTTCACTTCCTCGAGTGGGGATTAAACCCAAAACCAGTCGATTTTACAGTCACACTTTGTGCCTCTGCCACGACTGGCCTCAAACAATTAATATATTGACACAAGTGGGGAACAGTGTCTTAACACTAGGTTCCCTCTGCCTACCCTGCTGCTGTGTGCGTGATATAGCGTGAAACTGATAAAAAAAAATATTGACACTAAAATTATGAAGTACATGGTATGCTCCATAATTTTTTATTGCCTTGTACTTTATTCTGCAAATAGCAGAGTCAGCAGAAAGTACCTTGTGTGGACACTGTTCTCTTTTTAACCAATTTCTGCAAGAAAAGGAGCTTATCAAATCGACTGTTTTTTTCTATGTTTGTTAATAGTGCAAATTCCTGGTTTGAGTGGCAGAAATAAATGTCACACTTTGTCTACCAGATTGAGGGATATAAAATATTTTTTTCAAATTTCCATTGAGTGAAAATCAAACTCACACTCAATTACAGTCAGATGCTGTCTCCTTGAACCACAATAGCTCCTATAATTTAAATATATTATTTTTTTCTAATACCACACTAAGAAAGAAAATTTTCCTCAAAGTGATGCCTCTTGAAACCTCTCTGATAAAAGCCATACAATTTTATCAGCCTATATTAAATTATTCATATAAAATGAAATGCATGTATATTACCTTGCGTCCAGGCTTTAGACAAAACACACGGAGTGCTGCAGGTACAACAACACGACGGCGGTTGTCATATGGAGGTGGACAACCATCATAGGCACGGAGCCTTCTTAGGGCATCCTTTCCCCTTTCAGTCTTGTGTGGGATCATGCCTAAGCAAAGAAATTGAATTAAAAGAAATTCTTGGAAAACAATATGTTTAAATATATGGTCAAATAGCCTCATGTTTATTGTTCATCATAAATTTGTCAAATAATGTAGGTAATAAATTAAAATAATCATTAGCTTTGTATAATTGCATTCCCTCATTCTTGGTTACAAGACCAAGCTCAGCAGTGGGGTAGTGTCTCAAAACTAGGTTCCTTCTCCCTACCCTCTGTTATATGCATAATTAAATGTAAAGTTAAAAATGAGTTAAGTATATATAATAATATTACAATTACCTCTGACAGTTTTCCACAAAACTTTTGATGGTGCTCTGAAGTGGAATGGACCACGGGCTGGGTTGACATTGCAGCGTTTGCGCAAGAATGACATAAACTTCAGTTTGTTCCTATGATAAAATAAAACAATTGAAATTTGGCAATGTCATAAAATATAAAAAGAATACTTCATATTAATCAGACATTATAAATGTTTGCAACACAGTTATTCAGTCGCAAATTACCCAAATAAACATCACATGAAAATAGTTATTATTAATTCATTTATAATTTAATTTGAAAATTACTTAAATTAAATTAATTGTTAAACCTACCTGAAGAAGTTTCCTGAGATGTTGAGTTGTTCACATCTTACAACAACAACTTTATTTCCCTCAAGAAGTACTTTTGCAATCACTGCAGCCAGACGGCCCAAGAGGTGGCCGCGGCCATCGATTACTATGGCCTAAAATATTAAATAAAGCATGAGACTAATATATAACAACACACTGGGCTTTTACAATTCTAACCTCAATAAATAAAAAATAAAAATCCCAACTTCATATGATATTAGGACATAATATGCATATTAGTAGTTAATTGAAGAAAGAATAAGAAAATTAATATAACAAATTTAAATATTACAATGTATCTTCATCTAAGTTAACCGCAACTTCACAAGCACGCACGTGTACATCACGATATGTGACCAATTATGCATTTAGCAATAAAAAGAACACTCAGAACGTAATAATAGCGTAATATACTTTATCTTGAAAACATAAAAGAAAAGACATAATTGTTATTTATAATTAAATTTCTAATTTTTCTTCTCACCTTATTACTAAAGCCCGTCATTTTCTCGACAACAAAACGGAAAAGGATAACTTTTTAAAATAATATGGCCACCGGATATTCGAGTGAGTACAGAACTAACAAAAGATCATATCGATTTAAATTTTTTTATATATCGATTTTATCTAAGATTTGTAAACTCATTTTTGTTACAATAATTAAAATAATTTTGCGAATAAAAATATATTTATTTAATAGTAAAACTCTATATAATTTCTAAAGGTCCACCACAACCGCTAACCTTAATTTCGTAGAGTTAAGTAGACCTCTAACATCATATTTAACTATGTGCGTATGCATAGTGGCATACTTGAGATACGGTATACAGTTAAAAATAGTTAAAATGTAAATATGTTACATGTTATTGAAAACAAAGCCTTAGTATATTTCAGCACTCGTCAGGGAAATTTTCTTAAGACTACATAATTTTTCTTAATTTTTCGGTATTTAATACAAATTGCCCTGCAATTGTTTAATGAGTAAATTATAATAAATAAAATCCAAAATTGCATTGTAATACAATTTAAGATAGTAATATTATTCGATTTATATACTATTCTGCAAAATTGTGAACCTGTTTGCAAGATTGAAATAGACTTTTGATTTTAAAATTTAGAAAAATAAAATAGGAACAACTGCTTAGTTTTAATAATGTAACTTTATTTGTTTATTATATTAGAAAAAAAATACAAGTACAGCTTCACGTTGTATACACAGCAGGGTAGGTAGAGGGAACCTAGTGTTAAGACACCCTGTTTCACACTTTTCGTTGAAATCTGGAGGCTTTTCATGCTGATTAGCGGAACTGAGCGTATAAACACTTGGCTCCCTGCGCCTACCCTGCTACATGCGGAATACAGCATAAAGCTACAAAAAGGAACACTTAAAGGAAAACTTTGAATCATTTTACTTCAAATTGTTGCTTTTTAGAATATATATTGTACCTACTCTTAAAAACAATTATTATGGTCCGAGTCAGGACAGACTACTATTTATCTATTGTGTTAAAACCACAGAATACATATACACAAAGTGTGGTTACTATTGACAAATGATAATGACATTGACAGTTTTTACAACATAACATAACACTTTTATTTCGAATTACGCTGTATACTTCATTCGGATATAAATAACGTTAATGATGTGTAATAATTTTGCTTCCAATTTCTATGAGACACGTCAGTAATATCTTAAGTCATTCTAAGAGAAAGAAATGGTAAAAGAAAATAGCATACACATAATATTTAATAATGGAGATCCCATATAAAAAGATATTTATTTATGCTTTAACTTTTGCTGCGTACGCTTATACTGGCTTCGGTTCGAGTATGTTACGAAATCTAAGGGATGCTGTGCTATCGGCTGAAACAGTGTTTGGAGATGTTTTTAAAAACGTAATAACTGTCGCAGAAAAATTCAAATCTTTACATGAAGTTTTTGATGCCGCTGTAGAAGAAGAATGTATTTTTAACTGTCCTGAAGGTATTACACTTTTTAAAATATTTTATAATTGCTCAGTAGTGTAAATATTTTATTTAATTAATTATTTTTCTCTTTAGGACAAAAACCTGTGCGCAACAAGAATCATGTACCAAAGTCTGATGGCTGTGGATCTCTTGGTTTTGAAATATCATCTGAATATCTACCAATTGAACAAATGACAAAGTGTTGTGATTTACATGATATATGTTATGATACCTGTAACAGTGGAAAAGAAGTATGTGACTTAGATTTTAAGAAATGTTTATACAATTACTGTGATACATATAAAAGTGTTAATGTTGCAGGAGATGCTATAACCAAAGGTTTGTGGTAAACTATATCATTTTTAATTATTATTTTTTTGGTAAATTATTTAATATTGAGTATTTTAATTACTTTATTTATTTTTGTTGTAGGATGTAAAGGTGCAGCTAAATTACTTTTTACTGGGACACTTACACTTGGCTGTAAGTCATATTTAGATGCACAGAAGAATGCATGTTATTGCCCTGCTACAAGAAATAAGTATAAAAAATATACCACAGGCAAAGATGAATTTTAATTACAATGTTTATGTGTGATCTAGAAATATTGTTAGATTTATATAAATGTTAAACTTAATATTTATTACTAGAAATAATTAAGATTTTTTTATGCTTTATACAGTAAAACCCATTAAAACAATTCCATAGGAAACTAACCACAAAAGAAAAATGTATCTTAAGTGAGAAAGTGTTAGATAGAGAGATGGAATAGACAAAAATAAATTTATATGTAGGTAATGATTTAAACATTTATGAAAAGCTCTTAAAACATACATTATATACATTCAGGTAAAATGTTATGTACAAAAAAATATATTTTTAAATAAAATAAAAAAAAATTAAAGTCAGTTTCATGCTGTATCCCGCACACGGCAGGGTAAGCAGAAAGAACCTAGTATTAAGATATTGTTTTCAATATTTTAAATAAAATTTATATTGCAATGTATTATTCATTTTGATTAGGCATTTTTTTTTAACTTTTAACTTAAAGATATACCGTGTGTACCTTTATCATTATCACTTAATACCTCTTATATGGTATTCAAATTCTTAATGAAATCTTAAATTGAATTTGTTACATTGTCATCAATGAAAAATATCCAGGAAAGATCTGTAGTACCACAGATTGTTCTTATGTTTACAACACAACAGCCTTGTTATTGCAGAAACATGCTTTCTCAAAAGAATTTAGAACTATTTTAGGCTCAATTGCTTCTGGTGCTGCTGCAATATTTAAAATTGTATCATGCAAGGGTTGTTATAATATGATATGATTAATTAAGCATTAAGAACTGTATTAAAATGTGTTTCAAGTTGTAGGGGCTAATGTAAAATGGCATGTTATGCAAGTAATTGTATTAAATGGTTTCTACTGTATTTCAAAATTCAACAAAATAAATTAAATTGTAAGATATTACAATATAATCTTTATTATAAAATGTTTAATTCTAAACATTGATTCAAAAGAAATAAAATTCAATTTGATTATCACATGTTTTTTATTTTAGCAATAAAAATTACTTTTTATGTTGACACTTCCTAGTTGCCTTCTCTGTAATATAAAATAATTTATTTGCTAGATTAGAGTATAGGCCTTCAGAAGTAAAGAAATGTTGTAGACACAAAATCTAAAACACATTTCATAATTTTGCATTGTTAGTTTACATGACTTAAAGATATCTTGTTAGTTTACAAAAGGTACTACTAATGGACGCAGTCATAACACATCAACACTTTATATTTTTCATCTATTGATTGTATATAAATGTAATATAAATAAATGCATGTAAATATTTTGTGGTGATTAATTTTGCTTTTTATATTAAATTCATCATAGCTTTAAAAAATGAGAATGTGAGTGAAGTTTAACTTAAATATTATGTGACTCTTTTTATGTTAGAAGTTCCTTGATCTCATCTTTTTCTGCGGCATCAATATATGGTGTCCCATCTGGTGTCTTGCCATTTTTAGATGCACCCTGTAAAAAGATACAAGATGCTGCAATTTTCCTTAATCAATTAGTCAGTGGTGTTTTTTAATTACAATTCTTCAAAAAAAAAATAGTGAAAATTAATAACTTTAAGTATCATCCACCTCCTATTTAGTGGTGCAATAATAAATTAACTTGTAAGAATGCCGAGTGTATAAAACAGTACAATAAGAGAAAGAACTTTTTCAAGTATTCACCTAACTTTAAAGGCAGTTTCAATGTCTATTGTAAAAAAATAGCAGTTAGCAGGTCCACTGATGCATTTATTTATAAGGACTTACATGTTTCAGTAATGTTTTAACACAGTCAGTGTGTCCCTCCCAGATAGCAGCAAGAATCACAGATATGCCGTGTTTATCAACCATCTGAAAAAAGGAAAAACAATATAAGAGGATTGTTACAATCTATATAATATATTTGTTTAATGATTACAAAACATAAAAGAAGACATAAAATGAGTGTACCAAAATTAATGCCCATACTGTTGGACAATTTTTATAATTTTTTTATAGCTTCACTATTTATCCCTAAGAATGGAGTGCTGCAGCATTACTGTAGCTCATCCATAAGCGTCAACCTACATACCCTTGCCCTTTGAGGGGTCTTCATGTTTTTATTATGTCCTCTTCACTGTCACTTGGATCATACATCTTTTATACCATTCTTTCATCAGTCATCCTTCTCACACCCTGAGTATATTAATAATATAACCAGCTAAGCTGACTGCATATCCTACAAAGAAAACACATCTCCACTGCATTCATCTTCAAAGCACAGTTAATCCTGTCTCCAGCAGCAATTCACCTTTCCACAATTATTTACACTCTTGCATTCATTCCTTTCTCAATTTCTCTTAACTAGGCCTTTAATTATATAATTCCACTAAATTAAAAGGAATGAAATAACATACATTAGGGTCAGCCCCTTTGTCCAGTAAATAGTTTACTACAACTGTTTGTCCATAATCGGCTGCATAATGAAGAGGAACACGGCCGTCAATGAGCGCGTTGACATCAATTTTCTGAGGATTAGTTTTGAATTATTATACTATAGTCAAAACAATTAAATATTAAATAGATATAATGTACATAATTTCAAATTACTATAATACTGCTATCTTGTTATACTATTATATATCTTATATATATTAAGACGCTAAATAACAATTATATCTTTCTTTAACATTAATGACGAATCAAAAATTGAATCATATATTTTTTAAACTTGTCTTACATTTTTTTCCACGATGTCTTTAACTTGGTCTATGTCGCCGTTTTTGATACCCCAAACTAATTCACTCATTATTATGTACTTTTTTAGTTATCTCTGTTTATTTCTTACAAATATAAAGTTCAATGAATCTATCAAAACCTTCGCTGCAAATTATACGAACAGATAAGAAATAATTATTGCAAAAAAGCAACAGATTAGACAAATTTTGCTAATCCTAAAACCTACATAATAGTTATTTTAGATTTCTGGTAGATAAAATAGTACATATCCATAAAAATAAATATTCTGGTACATAAAAATTGACTTGAGTATACATTCAGAAAAAATATTGAGAGAATTCTACGGTATCATACCATGCGTCATATAATAAAATTACAAACACCGACACCAGCAACGCGAGCTGAATAGAAAATACAAATAAGACAAATACAATAAAAAAAAAGTTTATAAGTTAAATAAAATGAATACTGACTGATACGTCAATAATATTTTTTTATACTAAATCCTTAAACTTAAGGCTTTAAAACCTGAGACTGAAAATAGGCTGTCTTAGACCAGTTTATAAAAAGGGAGGCATGATGACTACCCTAATGACCGTCCTATTTATTACACTTCTTTCGTCCGTTGATAAAATTGGAGAAAAATATATCTGTAATGACCTGAGATCCTAAAACATAAATCTGCAGGTATCTATTTTTTAATGAAACTTTATTTGAAGGATGATATTTACATGACAGTAGAATAAAACTACACCAGGATTGCCTAGAAGAATCGTGCAGAAATCACCTTTAATTATATGTAAGGTAATGCGTTTTTGTTGAAAAATTGCACTCATATATTTTTAATGTGAATCCAACACTATTTGAAAGAAAATCGCACAAGGAAATGGAAAAATAATGGTTGCTACCTCTCAGTCTACCGCAACTTCAGGGTTGCCTGGCACAAGTCACTAATTTGCACCCATGTGTTTTTTTTAAGTGCGTGCCCCAGGGCTGATTGTGGAAGTAACCACAAGTTTTAATAGAGGATATGAAGTAGTGTCATAGGTCAGTGGTAAAATGAACCCTACCTCACAGACCCCTATCATTAAAAAAATTTTCGGTCTTCAGAGAGAAAATTGAGAAATAGATAACTAGGTTCACATTGGATATAAATGTAGACATTGACACAAACTGGGCAGCAGTCAAAAAAATTGATTTTCTCAGCTCCGTCGGAGATACACGAGAGTAAGTCAGATTCCTCCCGAGTGCATGGATTACGGTAGAAACATGGCAGGCCATCATAGACAGAAAGGAACTACTGGCAGGCAAAGGAAATCCGGTACACGCTGAATACAAAATTATGTCAGCTCAAGTCCAACGTCTGTGTCGCAAAGATTTGATTCCATCTGTCAGGATATTCAAGATTACGCCCAGCACATGCACACAAAAGATTTATTTCTTAAAGTGAAAAGTATTACTCGAAATTTCAAGGCAAAAACATGGACCATCGAAGTAGCGAATGGATCGCGTCTTCGATAGCCCAAGGCTTATAACGGATATTGATGCCGTCATTGAAAGGTGGAAATGTTATTGTGAAAGCCTCTACGCTGACGGTAGATTAATACGCGGGAGCGCACTAACGGTCCGACGCCGTCAAAGGAATTACCGTACTCTCAATGATTAATGCTTTAAGGCAAACAGAGGACAGGGAAGCTTGGAAGGATCTCGTCTACCTCTTCAGGACCTACCAGAACGGGCACGACCTTCAGTAATGACGAATACGACGAAGAAGAAGATCATGTAATAGAAGGTCAATCTTAAAATCAATATTTATTCTAACTGCTCAATTTAATATAATTAAATGATTTTAATTATATTAAGTACATACAGAAAACTATGTAAAGATGAAATCATATAAGTTATGATATTGAATCTTTGCTGAATCTCTTTTCTAAATACTAATATTTATTTAAATTATAATTTTACAATGAATAAACTATTTAGTTGAATAAATATTATTAAATATTGGCCTTCTAGGGTATTAATTACATAAAAGGTGGCAATTATTGCGGGTATTTTTTATGATGAATGAATGAGATGTTTTAGAACATATTGTTTAGTGTGCTGATTAAATTTTGGAGTGAAGACGTTTTGAGTTAACTTTGATTTTAAAATATGACTATGTAAAATAAAGATGTATTTTTAGTGCAACAGAAGCGAATTTGGGCGATTTTCTTTCAAATCGTATTGGATTCACATAAAAAACATATGAGTGCAATTTTTCAACAAAAATGCATTACCATAAATTTAACAAAGGGTGATTGCGGCACTATTCTTCTAGGCAACCCTGGTGTAATTTATTCTACTGTTACGTGTCATTCTTTTTTTTTTAAAGAATGATACGTGATCGTATAATATAATAGTAAAATGAATTTAAGTATCATTAAAAACAGATATCTGAAGATTTATGCATTGGGATCTCGAACTAAAACAAATACATCAATTTTACCGTAGTAATGATGTTACTACAAAAAATCTATTTGGATATCAACCCGGTAAAAATACGGTATACCTATATAAATTTACTGATAAAGCAAACCAACGTAAAAATCACAAAAGATCTCGTACTCGCGCTTTTCATCGACTTTTTTCACCTAAAATATTGCCGCGCGCCTGCATACGAGCATGACTATATTATTGACAATATTATTGTACTTGCATAACCAAGTATTGAACTTATTATGTTATCAAAAAGGAATATATTAAAACAGTGTTAAATTTTTTTTTTGAATAAGTAACTTTTTTCAATATTGCAATTGTGAATTATAAAGAACAATTTCAACATCGTCACGGACGTTTTCACTTTTTAGATGTTATGAATGTTGACGATCTGTACTAAATATTTAAATGATAATAATAGATAAAAGAAATACAACTCTAATTTTTGCTTCGTTGGTATTTTTAAAACTAGAAACCAAACATCAACAGCAATCCCAGTTTGACTATTTGGAATTTACTAGCGTAGTCTACATGCATGATATTGCATTATCGATATAGTATCGAATCAGAACGCTATAATTTCACTAGTATATTTATTTTTATTAATCTGTTTTCAATCCGTTTAAATTTTAAATTCAAAATTATTTCTATGGTAATCCAAATTGCAGTGATTTTATGTCTAAATTTGAATATTTGAAATGAGTAGCAAATTCTAATTATTAGAAGAGAGAGAAGAATATAACTTGTTTAAACCACCAAAAAATGTCTGTAAATGAAATTGATGTACAGTTAATTGAGTTCCCAAAAGAATCTCACGAATGTGTGAAATTTTCGGTGGTAAGACAAATATATACAAGTGATAAAATAATTTTTAATATAGTTTTACTTATTAACATTTTCCTATACACTTTAGGACATTTTGATGAATAAAATGTATCCTTTGCTCCAAAGGATTAGTAATAAGTTACACCTTATAAACGATGGACTTCTTGAAGATCATATTGTTAACATTCGCAATGTTTATACATTGTGTGCAGATCAAATAAGAAAATGTTTTATAACATTGTTAGAAATAATTAAACTAGAATACAAGGAGGATTTATATTTACAGGTAAAAGAATCTTTTAATTATATTAATTTACATAGATAATATTATACGAGTTTAAATTGTATGATAATACTTATTTAAATAATTTTTACTAATAAATGTTGTAGGAAAGCCGCCAGTGCACATTAGAAAGGCTTTCTTGGTGTCATCAAAAGCTTTTATCCATAGAAGAAATTGTAAATTGTAAGCCTACAATTGTTAACTCTGATTCATTCAACAATTCTATATTAATATCACCCATGTATTTTGTCAACTGGATTGACCAAACATTTGATGTATTAAGTAAACTATGTAATATTGTATATAGAAACAATATTAAAGAAAATGATTCCATCTCAATCCTCTGGAAAAATGAAGTAAGAAATGATTCCATCTCAATCATCTGGAAAAATGCTGTGCTTTGCCTCATTACATGAGCAAACTATTCATTTTCC
The DNA here is from genome assembly GCA_021202915.1 of Heliconius himera. Taxonomy (NCBI): domain Eukaryota; kingdom Metazoa; phylum Arthropoda; class Insecta; order Lepidoptera; family Nymphalidae; genus Heliconius; species Heliconius himera. The sequence goes on from JAJHJA010000845.1 coordinate 13,965, forward strand.
CGAGAATTATTATTACAAAATGAAATTAAAATTATTGAAATTATAATTAAACAACACAATTTTTTTAGCTTGTTGAATGTGTAAAAGCCCTGCACACATCCATTGATGAGTTGATATTGTCAGCAATCACTTTATGCCGACTATGCCTACAAACAGATCAACATGTTGTTAAAGCTCGCAGCCAAGTGGTAAATATTAACATTTAATATTAGTACAATGATAAATATTTGTATTACTATTAATACAGCTTCATGCTGTGTCCCACATATAGCAAGGTAGCCAGAGGGAACCTAGAGGTAAGACACTATGTTCTCCACTTTCTGCCTAATTTTTAGAGGTATTTCTGTTGAGTGATGAAACTTTACAACTTTATGCTCAGTTAATTTACAGTGATAAAAATAAAAATGTTACAGAATGTTTTAAACTATATTTTCTTAAAAAATAAATATAATGAAAAAAAATATTTCAATTTAGGTTCTGAGAGAAACAAAAGCCTTACTTAGTGATATAATAAACGGTGACCTTGACACAGTTCCTGTGACAACAGACACACTGAAGTTACCAATGAAGCCCTCAAATGTAAATCTGTTAATAGATGTTTTAAAGGATGTTTTGTATGCATTGGAAACTAATACAAATACAGCATTGTTAGCATTAGTTGTTCACTGTTTTACTAAGAATATGTCACCTTCGGAACAATTAAGGGGACACTTTGAAGGAACGGCAGGATCATGTAAATGCACTGATGAAGAAGATATTGGTGACTGCATGTTTGTAAAAGAATTTGATTTGCACAATGAAAGGCTGTTGCAAATTGGATCATTCGCTATGTCCTGTTCATCAGATCAAAAAAGTATGTATTGGTATGTGCTTTATATATTGAACTAGCTGCCCTTGCTCCCCTACGTCTGCTTGAACTATACAAATGTTTATTTAGTAAAAAACTGGCTAAGCGCGACTCAGATTCGCCCATCGAAGGTTCTACCAATTTCAAGATTGTTGGTTTACTTAAAATACCTAACAGATTTTGGTGACGAGCGAGGCGAGGCCAATAAATTTAAAAAACTTAAGTTTGCGGGCGTATCCACTCATTTTGTATGAAATGATCTACATAATAAATAATATATATAAGTTAGTAATGATGTTTTTTTTTTCTATGAACTAACTAACACTTTTATACAACTCCAATCCAACATCCAAAGGTTGCCTGGAAGAGATCGCTTTAAGCGATAAGGCCGCCTTATTGTACTTTTTATTATTTTTAAGCTTTTTATTGTTTTATTTAATTTTGTTTTTTAAGGTGCAATAAAAGTATATTTATTATTATTATTGTTATTAACTCTAAATTTTTAAGTTTCGGATTTTTTCCTTTATTTGCATAACTGTATGTTTCCGGGAAGTACTAGGTTTTGATTGCGCGGTGAATTTCATACAAAATGGAGCAGAAACGATACATTAATGCTGGTATTTATTGACTGTGTTGACCTAGATGATTTATTTCTTCTGTTCTTCAAGGGACTGTATACTTGAATATTGATATTAATTTTAACGTGATAGTTCAATGCAAACTTAAGCAAAATGGACAACAAAGTGATCGGCTGTATTATATTATAAAGGTTCCGGTTTTCCCTTTTGAGGTACAGAACTCAAAAAAAATATTAATTATTTTAGTATTATCTATACTGTTATGCCTTAAATAAATCGTTATTTAATTCTTTTGGGAAACCGTAAATGCGCGTGATCTGCGGACGTAGTTTTCCCCGCATAAATTTACATTCTATAAAAAACCGGAATGAAAATTAATTATATGTTGCTCCACAACCTCCTCTATCTTTCATTGAGAAATTGTAAGCACTATATTGCAGCTTGAGAGGGTGTAAACTTACATTGGAGAATCCTAAATCTTGAAATCTCAAAATGAAATCTGAAAATGCAACCTCAAGCTTTTTCTATCATTATTCAAATAATAAATAAATTAATCAGCTACACGCTGTATCCCGCACATAACAGAGTAGGCAGAGGGAACCTAGTGTTAAGACACTCCATTCCCCACTTTCCGCCGAGTTCTGGAGGCATTACGTGTTGAGTGGCGGAAGTTAGCTCCGCGCTTTGCCTCGACACCAGAGCGAAGAAATCAAATATAAATAAATATTTCATTTCCTCGAGTGGGGACCGAACCCACAACTAGTTGATTTTACAGCCACACTTTGTGTCCCTGCGCCATGACTGGCCTCTACAAATAATGATTTAAAACAATATCAAACAATAAAACAGAAACTAAAGATTTAGCCAAATCAACAAAACAGTTGTATAAAGTAACTCTTTTAGCAAGTAGCAATTTTGTCGAACGGTATACTTTAAATTGATATGTCTATGAACCGATTGTAATAAAATAAATACTAAATGTTAACGGAAGATTGCCAAAATCCAACAGTAAAAACAGCATTTAAATCGTTTTAGCCGTTTCTGAGATTAGTGTGAACAAACGCACGTGTAATTGTGCAAAAATCAATGTTTTGGGTTCTATTACATTAATAAATGTCCCCAGTAATAGTATTTCTGATTTATCTTCCATGTAGAAACATTACGTTTTTATTATAAGTATAAATTTAGTTATAAAATTAAAATACTATAGTTTAGCAGCCATTCTGGTATGATTCAAATTGTTTATTTTTGTTTTACAATAACAAAACTTAAAATTTTCCCTCAACATTTAGGTTTTGTTTTATTTAAATTGATTTATGATTTAATAAGTTATATCAATATAAGTTCAACCATGACAAAATTGTCTATGAGTGAGTTTGGACTTAATTTAAATTAACTTTTGTTGCTTTAAGGCTTCGGCATCTTCTATCTTATTTCAGTTCGACTGTGAACTCGATCGTTTTTCAGGCGAATTTATTATTTTCATTTTCCGCACTGGTAAGGCAAAGTGTAGTAAATAATTATTTTTTTTTGTTTTCCAGGAGTTTTAACTTTGCGCAGTGCCTTAGCCAGTCTGGAAGCTCTAGACCCATACCTAGTGCCTGCAGTTATGATGTCACATCACAGTCCTCACACTTCAATGCTAATAAATATATGGAATCAAGAAGTCAATCAAATACGAGATAATGTGTTTTTAATAGTAGATCCAGCTGCTTTTGCTGAGGTAAAGCACGTTTCCATGTTAAATATGTTACACAGGTTTACTAGTCCCACACTTGATAGGGAACTCTCCCAACTTGGAACATTTGAGACCTTGTCATTAAATAGGACTACAATTTGCCTAACTTTATATTTTTATATTTTTAGATAAATGCTATCTTAAAACTATTAAATTAGTGAAATATGTTATAATTATAAAAAATTGTAGCTCACTAACAGAAACATTCTACTCAATTTACTTTACAATCCATTTATCCGAACCTTTTATCACCACCATTTAACACCTTTGGTGTTTAATAATGCCAGAATCACTTTGTATTTAAATATACATTTACGTTTGAATTGTCGATCCGAATAATAAGTCTCTATAAATAGACCAGAAACAGTTCTAAGTTATTTTTTTTATTTAAAATGTATTGCTATTCAAAATATGTAGTTGTTACTTTATTATTCTTTAAATGTCGAGAACGAAAAAAAATAGAAATTTTTGCCAAAATTATCTTCCTCGAATATGTCAAAATACATAATAGAATAACGTATGCCATTGTGGTGCAGTGGGATAGCGACTGCGATGGTTATGAGTTCCTTCATATTTAGGTAAATTAATTGGACAAAGTGGGGTTCTTCCATTCAACATACTATATTTTCAATTTGGATGGAAAACGAATAATTAAATGTCTTGATCTCTCTTATAATAAATAACCTACTAAAGCGTGTGTCGTGAAAATAATATATTAGGCAACACATTTATTTCCCACATATCGAGGTGGTTGGATGGCTTCCAACCATGTTATTTTTAGTGATAAGTCAACTTTTTGAGCATATTGTTATATTATTTGCAATAAATGACAAATAAATAAGAACCAATTGTGTCGAGGCGCAAGGGTACAACGATTATAAATCGATTCTCACGCGGAGTACGATATATTTTAATATTTTTCTTTTCCCGCTCTGGTGATAAGGTAACGCGCGGTTGAGTTCTGCCATTCAACACGCAATGCCTCAAGAATTCAACGAAATGTGGGGGACGGATGTATATTAATGGGAAACGAAATGTCTTAACACTAAGTTAACTGCCTATCCTGCTATGTGCAGGATATAGCTTAAATCTAAAAAAAAAGCGATAGTAAAATTAAAATAAACCTAATTTAAACCTAATTTATACATTACTTCTACAGAAAGCTCAACAAATGATGCATCAAAAGTTATTGGAAATAACAAAGGAAAATGTTTATGATAATGAAAAAATGTGTTCTGTCATTAATATTGGCAGTGTCTTTTGTGATTTTTTTAATGTGTATGAACAGTTTGAACCCGATGCGTTGCCTTCACGTGAACTTGTTACACCGTTGCTGATGGATTTAAATAAGGGTAATTTATTTTACATATTAATAATTTTAAATAGATCTACATAAGTTTTACCCGCTTGGGCGACGCCAAGGAGGGTAATATGTTTTTAGGCTTTGTATGTAAGGGCGTAGGAAGGGGAGGAGCCGGGTGGGCCGGGCCCACTCCAGAATAGTCTTGTGCCCAACCCAGTAATTTTACTTATAACAAAATTTGCCCAGAAAAAATAAATTAACAACATTTACGCGAACATATCTTTACAAAGCTAAAGTCAAGAAGGCCCCCCATTCCCCCCCCTCCCCCACTAAAATATCTCTAGATATCCAAATGTAGATTAGCTTTAGCCAATTTTGATGATTCTTACGTCAATCGATATATCTTAAGTCTTAACCTTGCAAGTATCACGTCTTATCACATGACAGCTATAACAATTTTTAACCAATTAAATCTTTATAAGAAAAATTGTAAAATTTAAATGGGTAATTCGTTGAACATATTTTTATTCATACGTTTCAAAAGTACAAAAGGGAACTCTTATAGGATCACTTTGTTTTTAGTCTCTCTGTCTGTCAAGACCATTTATCTTTATGTGTCCAATATGTATATAAAAATTAAATATTTGTGGACAGGAAAATTTCAAAGAAACAATTGCTTTATGTAAAATATTTGATTTTTCAGTACAATTAGAATGTAAGATCGTCAGTAATATGTTAAGTTCTAAAGGAGATCATTTGTACGACGTTAAAAAGACAAAAGCACAAAACAATGTTACTACAGAACAATTGATAAAACGTCTCAAATTATTATATACATTGGTCAAGAGGATCAATATTCTAATGAATCCTAAAAATGATGATGATTTTTATGAAGAACCATTAGAAAATGGAACTCACACAGTAGACTTAAAAAATGGTAACACTTATATAAATTCGCCGAAAAAAATTAATAATGTTACCAGAAGTATTTTTGCTAGAACTAACGTAAGGTCGTCGACAGGAAGATTTCCATTGGCTATATTAACTAAACATTTAAAATCAAAACAAAATAATGATCTAAGTTTCTCATTGCAATTGGATGAAGTTTGTAACATATCGGAGATTAAAGTGAAACATCGAGAACAATCGATTTTGTACCATACGCCATTAAAAAATAGATCTCTTAGAAAAGCTGTCCTAAGCAGATGTACTGAAAGTCACGTTAAACGACAGGAAAATTTCAATGAAACTGTCACATTGGAAAGACAAAGTCTTATAGATGATACAACAAGCTTACAAATTACAGGTTTGCAATTTTTTTTAAATATTTTTTAATGGTATACTATAATAGTATGTATAGTGCATTTTTAAAATCATTTTTCGCTTCTCGCTGTAATTCGCATATAGCGGGGTAGACATAGGGAACCTAGTGTTAAGTCATTCCGTTCCTCATGCACTGCCTAATTTTCGAGATATTGAGTGTTAAGTGGCGGAACTCGACGCCGCGTTTGGTCTTATTATATAAGTCAGGCAATGGAAATTAATTCCACCGAGTGGGAATTCAAAATAATCTTAAATATAGTCAGAATCATATACATTTTGAACAATTGACAATTTCCTAGAAGTAGTGCCTTATTTTAAACATATTTTTTTTAAATTTTCAGGCATTTTAAACCAAATTAACGACCTTACTACTAATATTACGATGCCCAGGCGACCTTTCAATTCGACAGTTGACACAGAAAAATTTAAAAATAAGGATAATTTAAACAACAACGTTCTAAAATTGACCGTTAACGATTCGAAATTCAAAAAAATATGGAACATTAGTGTCAATGACAGCTCTTGTACGAATGTGAGTCAGCCGTCAGACGTCGACACTTTAGAGAGAATAAATGATTTGGACTTGGTCGAAAGTAGATTGAGTGATTTGAAATATCATATTGAGACTAGTTTGTGAGTTGTTAATATATTTTAAGCATTTGTTTGTTATTTTATAAAATAAGTATATTATAGATGTATACATAGTTTGTAATTTTGTATATTTTAAATCCGTCCATTTATATACTTGTAATATATTATCTACATGGTTATGGGAATAAATAATTTAAAATAATCTAGTTTTATTATACTCTACACTTATACCTCTTATAAAATTATCTGCATTTTGCAAAAAAATTTCAAGCAGATTTCAACTCGCACCTTTAGGAAACAATCCAGGCAATTCAAGTCCTTATGCTCAAAGTAACTAACTCTAATGACACGTCAGAGGAAATATTTTATTTTTATTATAAGATAAAAATGATGCACAGGATGACTGGCAATTCGAAAAAATCCTTCAAGGGAGTTACAGGGGAGATTATTCGGAATAAAAAAGTCTAAAACTGTTAATTTCAGAGATATGGCTTTTTTTTACGCTTTTTTCCGTTTTTTACATAAAAAAAAAAAAAAAAAAATGCACTTTGAGCAGTTAAATTCTACCGGGCACCCATCGTGCTGATAACTCATCTGATGGGAACAACCGATGGTAGCCTAGTTGCACCTTGTATCCCCCTTGAAGGAATTGGTCGCATTACCAGTTTCCCTGTATATCTATTATATAATAGTATTACCGTTATATATCATGCAGATCAAACACTTTTTCATATTCATTTGAAACTCAGTCTTATGTTGATAAAAAGAACGCTGCTTAGTTAGTATTGCATAATATTAGAAGATATTTTATTAAAAAATGAAATAGTTAAAAGCTAGTTAGCTCTATGCGTAAATCAAGTAAAAAGACACTAACTGCTCCCTTCGCGTCCAATCAGCAGCCTAACGTTACGAGCCTTCTACAGATTGCATATCGTGTACAGTTTCATGACGTCTCAACTCGATGATATTTGGTTATTTCACTTCGTTGAATTTAAAAGTAATAATATAAGGATTTTTTTTAGTATAATTTTATCATTAACTCAACTTATTACTTCAAAGAAAACAAATAAAGACAGTACATATATTTAGTTTTCGTCAATATAATATTTTAAATATGAAAATTAAGCCAATTAAGATAAAATCGTTATTTTGTTAATTAATTACTGAATCGAGGCCAGTCTTGGCGCAGGGGCACAGAGCGTGACTGTATACGCGGCTGGTTCCGATTGCGGTGCGATTCCCACTTGAGAAAATTAAATATTTATTTAAGAAAATTGAATATTTATTTATAATTTAGATAACATACCACCAATCCTCCTAAAATCATGTGCCTCAGCTTTATGTGAACCCTTACTTTACTTATTTAATTTATGTCTTAAAGAAGGCGTTTTTCCTATAGTATGGAAATCTGCACGAATAACACCAGTTTTTAAGAATGGTGATAAGTCAAATGTAGACAATTATCGCCCAATATCGATATTACCAGCTCTTTCTAAAGTTTTTGAGAGACTAGTCCACAAAGCCATATACCCTTCGCTACATAGGGTCATAATTCCTGAGCAACATGGCTTTGTTCAACTTCGCTCGACAAGCACTAACCTAATAGTTTACACAAATCATTTATTTGAAAGTATTGATAATAATAAGCAAGTGGATAGTGTTTACACAGACTTTCGAAAAGCTTTTGACACAGTGGATCACAAAATTCTGTTAGAGAAACTTGCTTTTAATGGGATCCGTGGTAATTTATGGCGTTGGTTTAAGTCATATATTACTAATCGCACTCAAAAAGTTGCCGTTAGTGGTTACGAGTCAGATTTTGTACCCATAACCTCTGGCGTCCCACAGGGATCCATATTGGGCCCCTTATTGTTTTTAATGTTTATCAATGATATTAAGAAATGTTTTAAATTCTGTAACATTCTACTCTACGCGGATGACCTAAAAATTTATCATACTATAGATAATCTCAATGACCACTTCAAGTTTCAAGAAGATCTTAATAATTTTTCAACATACTGCAAAGACAATAAACTTAATTTAAATTTAAATAAATGTAAGCATATCATCTTCACGAAAAAGAAAAACTTTAGCCAATTTTCGTATAGGTTATATGATGTGCAGCTTGAAACTGTAAACTCCATCAGAGATCTTGGGGTCCTACTCGATCACAAGCTTCATCTTGACTTACAAATTGAAAGTATTAAAAATAAAGCCTTTAAGATGTATGGCTTCGTTATGCGATCTACCAAAAATTTTAGGCGTCCTTCTTCATATCTCACTCTTTATAAGGCTTTAATTCGCTCCCAGGTTGAGTACGCTGTGCCTGTATGGAACCCTTTATATAATAAGTACATAGTATGTCTTGAAAGTATTCAGATTAAATTTTTACGTGCCATGCAGTACAGATGCTATGGCAATCAAATGCCGTATGTGCAATTGCTTAGCGATTATAAGCTCATTACATTAGAAGCAAGACGTAAGCAGCTTGAAGCATTATTTTTATATAGTTTATGCCACAATAAGTATGATTGCCCTAGTCTGATTAATCAAATTTGTTACTGTATACCAACTAGAACCCATTGCCGCAATCCTTGTCGATTATTTGCAACCAATCGTTGTCGAACAAATGCCGGTAAACGTCAACCACTATACAGAATGGTTAACTCATATAATAATAACTTTAATTCTATTGATATTGCGGCAACGCGTCCTAGCAGTTTCAAAAAAGCAATACATTCACTGCTTAAATAATATTGTGTTTGGCGTACCTACGTATATATTATCTTACATTTATAATAATCTGTGGTAAACGGTGTTGGTGTTACATTTATATATTTTGTTATGCTGTTCTTTTATTTACATGTATGTGCACTGTTTGTTTACCCAATAAATGAAAAAAAAAAAACTTATATTTTTATTTCTTCGCCCTGGTGCCGAGGCAAAGCGCAATGTTGAATTCCGCCACTCAACACGTAATACCTTCAAAGTGGGGAACGCAGTGTCTTAACACTAGGTTCCCTCTGCCTACCCTGCTGAGTGCGAGATAAAGCGTGAAACTGATTTAATTTTTAATTTTAATTTAATTATTCAGATAAAATTACGAATACCTTCAACATGCAATGCCTGGGATGAAAAAGTGTCCATCGTGTCGTCTGATTAAAAACGCAAAATTATTTTCATTTCTCCATTCTGGCAAGACTAGTTAATTCGAATATCTATTATTTTTAGCACGAATTCGGACGGTATAAATAATATCTTGACTCTAGATTCTCTTTGCCAAACCTGATACGAAATAAAAAAGTATTTGTTAATTATAACACGAATAATAAATTAAAATACAATACAGCAGGAAAAAATCTAGAAAGCTTACTTTTTTTTTAAAAAAATTCAAATACATTTCATATTGATATAACTTAGGCCTGAACTGATGTTTTTTCATACGATTATAAGGATTTTGAAATGGACATGAAAGTAGAAAATTTGTATGCACCATGTTCTAGTATCTAATCCACAGATGATAGAAAGAAAAATATATGGAAGCACAAAAGAGTTTTTAATAGGTTTTTTAACATATGTAGGTGATCTTAATGGAAAAAAAATAGAAAAATATTAAAAAGCTAATTATAATAATTTTATTTTTTATAAAAAAAATATTTTCAATATGACTTGTTAATAATTTGAGTACAGTCATGGCGCAGGTGCACAAAGTGTGACTGTAAATGCGACTCATTGTAGGTTCAATCTCCTCTCGAGGAAATGAAATATTTATTTAAATTTATGTTTCCATTTCTTCGTTCTGGTATCCAGGCAAAGCGCGGTGTTGAGTTCCGCCACCCAACACGCAAAGCCTCCTAAAATTCGGCGGAAAGTAGGGAACAGAGTGTCTTAACACAAGGTTCCCTCTGCCCACCCCGCTGTGTACGTGATACAGCGTGAAGTTGATTTTGAATTTAATAACTTCTGAATATTTTTAATTGAAATCTTTACCGATATAAAGTTTCTTGTTGTATTCTCCCGCCTTTCAGATGTCTAGTATTTAAGACGTGAGCGGCGAAGCGCTAATGGAAAATACACCGACAATAATGGAATGTCAAAGTTTTATTCATTAGTGTGGTGTTTTGTTACAGCTCGGTCTTCTTTTACTCGGGTTTCTTCTTATCTATATATAGAATTCATATAATAAATAATGTTATATAATGTTACATATATAAAGTAAATCTGTATATATTCAAAAATATTTAATCTATCCTTTTTTTTATACTTTGTGCCTCTTCGCCACGACTTGCCTTGTTTGATTTAGTATTTTTTTAATTCGATTCAACGTATAAATTAGTCATAAGTCAATCGTTCATCATTCACAAAAAATCTTTTAACTCTCAAATAGAAATGACTGCTCCGAACTACCACAAGCGACGCCGATTGGCAACAGATAAGTCAAGACGACACCTTCAGCTGTGTATATACATATTTCTAATATATTTCTAAACCGAGTATCATATTTTTAACTCTTCACGTTTGGCGGAGAAAAGCTTGTTAATTCTTACCTCCGTTAAAACCAACCCCGCTCTCCCCTACTGCACAAATATTTAACACTTTGTATTATACAAAACGTATAAAATCCGCAGTAAATAAAACTCGTATAAAAATCATCAGCTATTAAGTATTTTCTATATTTTCTTTATATAAATGAAATAAAATAAATATTATTAATAAATAAAAGCATTTTATAATTATATAGAATTTATAATTGAAAGCATTCCATTAAAAAAGTACGAGTATAAAAAGAATCGTTTATAATATGCGTAGGATACAAATAATGAAGAAAGAAGTAAGTTTGTGACTTACAATAAGTGAGTGGAAAAAACAAGGAAATTGAAAGCTTCGGTAGAGCTTTTAAAATAAAGCACCGATAACACTTCATGAAGGACATTTGGTTGATCGTTTGAGATTTCATTCCTCTATCTTATTAATACAAATATATATATATATATATATATATATATATATATATATATATATATATATATATATATATATATATATATATATATATATATATATATATATATATATATATGAGAGTGAGGGCGCTGCAGTGCTTCTTGTAACATACGCTCCGTAGAAATATTCATAAAAAATAGTAATTAGTGCATAAATAATCAATAAAACTAGTTGAGTGGTGAAATAATCATCTGATTCAGGACATATATTGTGGACAGTGACTTTAAACAAGTGAATAAACAATAAATCACAAAATAAATCCAGTGTCAGACATTCTTTTTTTCGTCTCCAAAAATAAAGCTTTAGTGAAAAGTTTTGGAATTACAGTGGTGTTTTATACAAGTGATGCAATTTCACATTATGCAATTTCAAATTCAGTAGTAATTTTTCAAAAATAAATCAAATAACTACGTTCATAACGTGATTTGCATAATTTGACTCAAAAGAGGCGCCAACTATTGCGAGTTTACGAGCACTTTCTCATTATTGATCGGTTAAAAATCAATCAAATATCACACCGCAAGATCCGAGAGAGGGCACTAGCCATACCAAAAGATTGTGAACACTTATGGAAACGTCTATAATATTCAATCATGGACGAAATTATGAGTGTGCTTCGCAAAATACAGAATGACCTGAACGAGCAAAAAACAGCAATTTTAGAAAATGGGAACATAGTTACACAACAAGTAACTGAGAATATTAACACTATATTGGAAGAAAAATTCAAAACTTGGGAGGAAAAATTCAACAACATAAGTGAAAAAATAGAAAATCAAGAAGAACGTCTTTTTTTTCTTGAAAAACAAGCCAGACAGAGAAATATTGTACTCTTCGGTTTTGAAGAAACTGAAACCTCATATTCAAATTTAGAATCGAATATAGTAAATTTTGTTGCACAATATTTCTCTATGCATATGGTCCGAAGAGACATACAAGAAATAAAAAGGTTAGGAAAGAAAGGAGAAAAGCCACGACCTACTATCATTATGTTCTCTACACTTGGTTTAAAAATAGATATATTTCAAAATAGAGGAAAACTAAAAGGCACTCATTATTATATTAAAGAAGATTACCCGAAAAATATATTGGAAAAAAGAAAGTTACTACAAAATCAAGTAAAGATGGAGAGAGAAAAAGGAAACAAAGCAATAATCAAGTATGATAAAATTGTAATACTAAACAATAACATATGTACACCAGAAAACAAAAAAAGAACTCTTTCCATTTCCCCTGAGCACACCAAGAATCATGGAGCCGAGCAAAAACTGCAAGCATGTAAGAAGAATAAAACGCAGAGACCGATACAAAGATCATCAAGCTTATCCGAGAGTGTTTTAAAGCCAGGCATACTAAACTTTGTAACTAACAAGAAGCCAAATGCTGCATCCAATAATCAACAAAATAAACCCACGTACAAATAGAAACTACCGCCCCTCGCCCGTCTTACAGAAAAAGCACATACATTATCCAAACAACACACACTAATAAATCTAATCTCCCAAGCCGGCTGGTCACCGTGGGAGAATATGACCATAACCCTCTAAAGAAAAAAAAAAACACACCAATCAAAAACCGAATAAACTTTACATTACCACATTGCATTATGCGAAGATTGGCAAACTTTGGAGGAGGCCTGTACCTGTTAAGGGGTTCTTGCAGAATAAAATAAAATAGATAAACAAATAAAAACAAACAAAAAAATAAATAATATCTAATATTAAAGTAACAAAAAAAAAAAAATTACATGTAATTATAGGTTAGTTCCATTAGATTAAGAGAAGAATTATAGCGGTTTTTGTGAAATACGCTATTTAATAATATTTTATATTTTTAATTATGGAGTGAAATTAAATTTCCAAAATTTTGTGGAATAATTGTCCAAATTTATTAACACTTAAGAAGATATACAAAGAAAATAATTTTACACAATCACAGAAGGAAATAAAGAAATTTAAAGAAATACTAAAAGAAATAGATAAGCGAAACAGATACGTATTAGCAAGAAGATAAGGCTTAAAATTGAATACAAGCAATGAGTACAATATTTAAAACAAGTGAACGTCGCAAGCGATAGTAGCCGACTCTTTACTCGTAGCTAGCAAGCAGGCTACGTCACGCACAGCAAAAAAACTCGAAACAAGTTTGTCATGCGAATGCGCTGCGTGCGGATGAATATTAAATATAAATATTAACAATTTAGTTTTAAGTAAATTTGAAAATAGAATGTAGTGTAAGTATATAATATTAATATCGAATGAAATAGAAGTTTACATGTATTATTATTATTATTATTTATTTAATTTTATAAAAGATAATATTCACTACAGTACTCCCCCCCAGAGACCTGGTTAAGGGCGATAGTAGTCTGGAAATCTAACTGTTCTTCCGCTGCGTGTCCGCTTCTCAGGTTTCTGCTCCACATCAGACTGAGAGATTGCCTTTGGTGCAGTAACTGGTCTGTTTGATACAGGAACGGTCTCTCGCGTAACATATGCGGGCTTGAGCCTGTCCACACTCACGTTGTTAGGCTTACCAGATATGTCTATCTGAAAATATTTAGGCGTCCTTTTAAGAACCTTGTACGGGCCTGCATATGGTGGTTCCAGTGGTTTGCGGACGTGGTCCTGCCGTAAAAAAACATGTGTCGAGTCTGCAAGGTCGGCCGGCATATGAAAAGGACCTGTCCTATGCCATGACGTGGGCTTCGGTGAAAGTCGTGCCATACCAGCACGAAGACGAGTAACCAGATTTGTGATATCACCTGTCTTGTAATCTTCAGAGGGTGCGAGAAATTGCCCTGGAAGACGAAGGGGCTCCCCGTAGACCAGCTCAGCTGCTGAAGCCTGAATGTCGTCCTTCCAGGCGCTACGGATGCCCAGCAGCACTAACGGCAGTGCTTCCGTCCAGGTTGAAGAGGGATGGCACATGATAGCTGCTTTTAGCTGCCGATGGAGTCTCTCGATCAAGCCGTTGGAAGCTGGGTGATATGAAGTGGTTCTAAAATGATGTGCACCAATCATGGCTGATAGTGCCCTGAAGAGATGCGACTCGAATTGACGTCCCCTATCGGTTGTAATTCGAAGAGGGCAACCAAATCTTGCTATCCAACCAGAGAGAAGGGCGGCAGCACAGGAATCAGCTGTGATGTCTTTGAGTGGGTATGCCTCAGGCCATCGTGTGAAACGATCGATGACTGTAAGGCAATACCTGAAATCAGACGAAATTGTTAAAGGTCCGACGATGTCGAGGTGGATGTGTGCAAACCTCGACGTAGGAGTTGGGATTGAGGATAAGGGAGCAAGGGTATGACGGTGAACTTTGCTCTTTTGACAAAGTATACACTCTCGTGTCCACTCTCTACAGTCCTTGCGAATCCCTGGCCATACGAATCTCTGTGTTACCAGTCGCACTGTAGCTGTCCTACCAGGATGGCTCAAGCTGTGTAACGCTTCAAAAACTTGTCGGCGAAATTTCTCAGTAATGAACGGGCGTGGAGAAGACATTGATACGTCACAGTAGATCTTCTGGTTAGAGTCTGGCAAATCTACCTTAACCAGTTTTAGCGATGAGCCTTTTTGAAGCAGACCTAGCAGTTCAGGATCAGTATCTTGAGCAAGTGCCAGAGCCTGGTAATCAATAGAACGACTCACCTCTTCCAGTCGTGACAGTGTATCAGCCACTACGTTCAAACGTCCTGGTAAGTATTGAATGCTGGTTGTAAACTGTGAAATATAGTCAAAGTACCGATATTGGCGCGGTGAGCATTTCTCCCTATTAATGTTGAATGCATAGGTGAGAGGTTTATGATCAGTGTGAATCACAAAGTTTCTAGCCTCAACCATGTGTCGAAAATATTTAATGGCTTCATAAATAGCTAAAAGCTCTCGGTCGTAAGGACTATATTTCTTTTGTGCAGATGTTAGTTTTTTAGAAAAGAAACCAAGAGGTTGCCATACGTTGTTGACACGTTGTTGAAGTACTGCTCCAATACCGACATCAGATGCATCAGTGGCAATAGCTAGCTCTGCAGATGAATCTGGATGAGCTAATAACGTGGCTTGAGATAAACAAGTCTTACATTTATCAAAAGCTTCCATCATCTCAGGTGTCATTGTGATCGGCCTAGCTCCTTTCATCTTGGGTCCTAAAAGCGCAGAGTCTAATGGTGCTTGAATGTTTGCGGCGCCGGGAATAAAACGACGATAAAAGTTAAACATACCAAGGAAACGTCTTAATTCCTTAGCAGTTTTAGGCACGCTACACTCCTGTATGCTCTTTACGTTCGTTTCTAAAGGTTGAGTCCCAGAACCTGACACTAGGTAACCAAGAAATTTTACCTGTCGCTGCCCGAAGACACATTTGGATGTGTTTATCAAAACACCATACTCCTTGAGCCTGGTGAAGAGTAGTCTGATATGGCGCTGATGTTGCTCTTCAGAACTGGAAAATACCAAAATGTCGTCTAAGTAACCAAAACAAAACTCATCAAAGTCACGTAGTACTTCGTCCATGAACCTTTGAAAGGTTTGTGCTGCATTGCGCAGTCCGAAGGTCATGTACGGGAACTCAAAAAGTCCAAAAGGAGTTGTAATGGCTGTTTTGTGGATATCATCGACGTGTACTGGTATCTGATTGTACGCCTTAACCAAGTCGATCGTTGAAAATACTGAACAACCAGAGAGTTGGTAGGAAAAATCTTGGATGTGGCGTATAGGATACTTGTCAGGTACTGTGCGAGCATTGAGTGCTCTATAATCACCACATGGTCTCCATCCGTCGTCCTTCTTCTTAACTAAGTGCAGAGCAGAAGACCACGAACTGTTAGACGAGCGGGCAGTTCCCTGTGAGAGCATATCATCAAATTCTTTTTTGGCCGCTTTCAGTCTAACTGGGTCTAAACGACGAGGTCTACTGGTAACTGGTGGTCCGGGTATGGTATTGATGTAATGCACAGTATTATGCTTAGGAAGGGAAGACGTACCTGTTGGTCTCGTTACCTCTGGAAACTCATGAAGCAGCTGATGGTATTTTGATTCTCCCGAAATGGCTTTGACTGACGCAAGGTCATCGGAGATATTTTCTTGTAGTGCTTGCACTGACAGTGTAGTTGTTCCATCGACGAGGCGCTGATATCTGCAATCTACAAGAAGATTGTAAAATATCAGAAAATCTACGCCGATAATCGGTTTCGAAACATCAGCGATGGTAAATTTCCAGGTGAAAGTACGTCTCAGTCCTAGGTCTAACTGCAATAATGTAGGACCGTAAGTATGAATGACTGTACCGTTGGCTGCCATAAGTTCATACTTCGTCTTAGTACAGGGCGCCTTGGTAGCCAACCGTGGAAAAACGCAGAGATCGGAACCAGTATCTATGAGGAAAAGCATTTTTGTAATACGGTCGGTAATAAAAAGACGGCCTGTAGGTAAAGGGCAGACGTTGGCCGCTACTTCCGGCTGCCCAGAGAGTTTTCCGACTCTCCGTAAGTACATGGCTGTACACATTTTTTTGCGTTGGAACCAAATTTAAAATGGTACCAACATTTTTGGTGGGAAGTTAACTTCCGACGATGCCTGGAATGGCTCCGGGAACGCTCTCTGAACTTGAATGGTATCGAATTGTGACGTACCTGGGTCGAGAGTTCAGATACCTGCTTGGTCAGGAGTTGGATCTGCTTGGCCATTTCTTCCAACATGGAGGGTGCAGGGGGTGTGGCCATCGCAGACGTGCTTGCGACTTGTGGTGATGAGGGTGCTACTTCGTGCACCTTGTCTGCCAGGTCAGCTATTTTTTCTATAGGTAGATCAGGCTGCGAAGCTATAACAGTTTGAATATTTTGCGGTAATCTACTAGACCATAATGTTTTTAAAAAATCTTTGGGGACAGACAAACCCGCAAGATCTTGTATGTATCGCAGAAACTGCGATGGCTTGCGATCACCTAGTTGCTCATGCCTCAGCAACTGCATCACCTTCTTTTCTTGAGACGCAGATAATCTTTTAATTAGCTGCGTTTTAAGAGTGACGTATTTATCCGTCTCGGGAGGAGAAATTATAATATCCTTCACCTCGACAGCAAATTGATTGTCCAACTGAGCGGCAACGTAATAAAATTTTGTAGCATCACTTGTTATATTAGATAAAGCAAACTGACCTTCAATTTGTGAAAACCAAAGGGCTGGTTCTTCCGGCCAGAATGGTGGAATACGCACGCCAATCCTACAAACGTTGGATGTAGTCGCGTCCTCCATCGTGTACTAGAGGTCACCTTGCAAAGGTCGTCAAAATGGCCTCTTGCCGTTTTTAATCTTCTTGCCAGCAGAAAACGTAGATATTTAATGTAGTGTTCACTAATTTCGGTGTCACCAATATAGCGGTTTTTGTGAAATACGCTATTTAATAATATTTTATATTTTTAATTATGGAGTGAAATTAAATTTCCAAAATTTTGTGGAATAATTGTCCAAATTTATTAACACTTAAGAAGATATACAAAGAAAATAATTTTACACAATCACAGAAGGAAATAAAGAAATTTAAAGAAATGCTAAAAGAAATAGATAAGCGAAACAGATACGTATTAGCAAGAAGATAAGGCTTAAAATTGAATACAAGCAATGAGTACAATATTTAAAACAAGTGAACGTCGCAAGCGATAGTAGCCGACTCTTTACTCGTAGCTAGCAAGCAGGCTACGTCACGCACAGCAAAAAAACTCGAAACAAGTTTGTCATGCGAATGCGCTGCGTGCGGATGAATATTAAATATAAATATTAACAATTTAGTTTTAAGTAAATTTGAAAATAGAATGTAGTGTAAGTATATAATATTAATATCGAATGAAATAGAAGTTTACATGTATTATTATTATTATTATTTATTTAATTTTATAAAAGATAATATTCACTACAGAATAATAAAAAAAAAAAAATGTAATTATAGGTTAGTTACATTAGTAAGAATTATTAGTTAAGAATAGTTGTAATTTACTTTATTTAAGTTGTATTTAGCAAGAAATAAAAGGCTTTTTATTTTATTTTATTATATATATATATATATATATATATATATATATATATATATATATATATATATATATATATATATATATATATATATATATATATATATATATAAATGAAAATAAGAAAAATAAATGAATTTAAACTACATCTGATGGTTATCGGAAAAAATTCTAAAGTTTTGTCTTAGAATTCTATTTTTCAGCATTATACAAGAGAGTTCTAGAGAAATTAACCTACCATTGCTCATTATTTTACTTATATTATTAATAATTCAGTTTATATAGGCCTCAGGATAGGCTTATGTATCGGCTTAAATGATAATTACAAAACCAAATGAATATCTAAACTATTTGTAATTCAAAAATATCAAAAAAATCGCGCACATTTTGTCTCGACATCAGAGAGAAGAAATGTAAATAAAAATATTAAATAAATATTTAATTTCCTCGAGTGGGGTTCGAACTCACAACCAGTCGAGCTTACAGTCACACTTTGTGCCGCTGCGCCACGACTGGCCTCTAAAATATCTTCCACTATAAAATGCAAATACCTAGATGGCTCCTCAAGGGTCTCAATAGCACAGCTCGATTCAATTTATTTTGCAACGGAGACCTCCAAACAAGACCTTCAAACGTTTATATATAAATTTAATTGCTTACTAGTACTCTATTTAAATAAGCAGGTGCACTGGATGCCTATTAATTTGAGTGCATATTGTACAGCCTGTATTCAGAAAACTACACCTACATACACTAAAATTGTGATAACCTAAATAATACTTATTTGTTATATATTAAGGGTCATTTTATGTGAAAAGAAAATTCTAAAAGTTTCGCCCTCTGTACACGCATGCGCTTTAGCTGTTAATTTTTGGTATAAAAGCCCAGTTTTTGTGCCTCCAGTATCATTCCCGCCAGGAACCCGAAGTTAGAAATATATATTAGAATTTAAGAACTTAAAAGTTTTTAAGTAGTGCCAAAGTGGATTGAGCAGCAAAGTAAGTATGTTTTCTTAGGATGAAATATATGTATTTAATATGAGTCAGTGTAGCTCGTCGTAGATCCGTAGCTGTAAATTTAATAAAGCGGATTTATCAATTATTTTAGATTTATATTAATAAATATTTTTGTATAATTAATATTTAAAATGTAAATCTTATCAATATTTTTATAAATATTTTGGAACAATAACCACACGTTACTAAATAATGTAATCATTACATTTTTATTGAGACGTTCAATTATAGTGCCTTTTCGATTTTTTTCTGTATTGTATATTTAAATTTAAGATACAATTTCAGTTAATTATTAAAAAAAAAAAAACAATTTTTTTAGAATATTTAATATTGTTTTCAAACTTAATCTTTAATAAAAAAATATAATTATGTTGCTATTTTCAAATTAATAAAGCTTTTAATAATAGGCAAATAAAATGTATGTAACAGGTTCTAAGCAAATTTACATAATACAAATTTTATCAAAATCAGTCTATCAAAATTCTTACAAATATCCCATTCGAAAGCTCGTAAGCTAAAACTACTCGTAGATCACAATATATGAATTAAGTAAAAGAGTTCATATAATGGTATCAAATCAAGCCTCATTCTGTATCCCGCATACAGCAAGGTAGGCAGAGGGAACGTAGTATTAAGACACTCCGTTCCCCATTTTCCACCGAATTTTTTGAGGTGTTGCGTGTTGAGTGGTGAAACTCAAGACCAGGCTTTTGTCTTGGTGCCAGAGCGAAGAAATGAAGAATAATAAGAAATAATAATTCAATGGGATTCGAACTCCGTAACCGTCGCGTTACAGTCACACCCTTGTGACCCAGCACCACGACGGTCTCAGATCGTGATATGAAAACATTAATTAATTTTACCTTTTGCCGCATTAACCACAATGTACATTCATTGTAAAACCAGTTCAAAGTTTAATTAAACTTTTGTATTAAGCTAATTTACGGTTTAATATATATTGTTGGAGGTCTGTCGTGGCGCAGGGGCACAAGCGTTACCGTAAACGCGATAGATTGTGGATTCGATTTCCACTCGAGGAAATTAAATATTTTATATTTTTATTTCTTCGCTCTGGTGTCTAGGCAAATTCACCATCGTCTACTCAAGACGCAGTGCCTCAAACATTCGGAGGAAAGTGGAGAACGGAGTGTCTTAACAATAGGTCCCCTCCGTTTACCCTGCCATATATGGAACAGCATGAGTGGGAATCGAACCAACAACCTGTCGCGTTTATATCCGTTCACTTGTGCCCCTGCGCCACGACTAGCTTTAAATAAAAAAAAATAGCTAATTTATATATATAAATATATATAATAGAGAAACATTGTTGAGAAAAAAGTAAAAAAAAAATTAAATATAATGCAGGTAGGTTAAATTCGTTGGTAAATTAGTTGTTCTGGAACTGAAAATGTATTTTCATTAAGAGGTCTATTATTCGCTACGTTATTCATCCCATATAAACTTTCTCCATTTCAGTTTAAGATGTTGAAGTCTGTTTCTCATTGTTTCACATTAATTTAATTTCTGCAAGAATTATTATAATAAAGAAGAATATTGTAGTAGGATTATTATTTTCAGCCAAGTATGTTTTTATACCTGATGAATAAAGTAAATAAATCAGCTTCACGTTGTACACCGTGCACAGCAGGGTAGCCAGAGGGAACCTAGTGTTAAGACACTCCGTTCCCACTTTCTGCCGAATTTTGGAGGCATTGCGTGTTGAGTGGCGGAACTCAACGCCGCTCTTTGCCTTTACCAGAGCGAAGAAATAGAAATATAAATTTAAATAAATATTTTATTTCCTCGAGTGGGGACGGCACCCACAACCGTCGTGTTACCGTCACACCCTTGTGCCTCTGGGCTACGACACCCTCAACCTACATTAATTGATTAGAGGCCTATATCGATGACAATTTTTATTGGGGTTATTCATTATATCAATATCAAATTATTTTTATATAACTTAAATATATCATCAAAATTATTTATTTTTCATCACATTTTCTTGACTGCTTTTTAAAGAGAGTATTTAGTTGCTTTAAGATGAATTGGTTAAAATTTAATAAAATCTTTTATAATACATTTTTAATGTCATTGTTCTTGTTAACAGAGTTTTATCAGAGAAAACCTAGAGTCAACACATTCAGTTAATTCATCGCTATCCCGAATTGATTTCAAAGAAATTGCGTGAAGGTAAAATATTCCCTCGAGTGGGAAGGAACGTACAATCATCATGTATCAGTTAAATGCGGTCGCACTGCACTACAATAACAAAACGTCTATGATTGCATCGAAAGTATTTTATCGTTTTATTTCAAACATAACCTAAAAAATCATACATTAAATCAGCTTCACGCTGAATCCCTCACACTGCAGGGTAGGCAGAGGGAACCTAGTGTTAAGATACTCCGTTCCCCATTTTCTGCCGAATCTGGAGGCATTGCGTGTTGAGTGGCAGAACTCAACACCAGTCCTCGACACCAGCGCGAAGAAATGGAAATATAAATTTAAGTAAATATTCGAGTGGGGATCGAACCCACAACCAGTCGGTTTTACGGTCACACTTTGTGCCCCTGCGACTGGCCTAAAAAAACTTACTTGAATTATTTATTGTCTATCTCTATTATAAGAGAAACTTCAACTAATAAAATTTTCATTAAAGCTAGAATGTCAGGTACGGGAGGTAATATAGCATATTATTACATTACATTACATTTAATATTCATATTTACGTTACGCGAGCGTTCGTGCACGCTGCATGAAATCGAATCTGTCAATTACTGTCATGTATTCACTGCTACGGATACCTGCAAATAACTTTATTGTTCCTTGCTGGTGAATAGCGACGGTTCGTATTTCATGAAATAACTGAAGGTTTTATTTTCAAAATATAAAAGTGAATGCCAATTTTTAAATTGATGTGTACTTTATTTAAATTACAATGTGGGACACTGACTATGACTATTTATGAAATAAATGATTATTAATAATTTTGTTTAAATGTATATATAATATTCATTGGATTCAATCAGATATTATCAAAATTTTTTTGGGATTTCGTTGTGACTTTTGTTATTTTTATTAAGTTTCTTGTTTTCTTAAATCTTTATACTGATTGTCTTTTTGTTATATACACTTTTTCATATTTTAAAACATGAGTAAACCTGGATTAAATAAAACACAAATTAACATAAAAGTAACATAAAAGTATTTCTTTATTCACATTTTTCTCATGCTTAAATCAATAGACTATAAGTTTAATATTTTTTAGATGAGAAACCAAATCCAAGTAAGCTGTAGGAGGCACAGTAACGGCTTTCTAATAGGTATCACAACGCTGGCTCTGGCGTATTCCCTATATATTGAGGGGGTGAGTTTCACAGATGCACTTTTTCATTTAATATTTAATTCCAAAGTTCTTAGTGAAATGTTAACTTAAACTTTTCCTTTGAAAAGGTGATAGCGTTACCGATTGACAATACAGAAAACACGTGGCCAACATTTTCCCGCCGCAATATAGCAACCTTAGCTAGGGACGGATATTTGAGGGGCTCTCCACAAGGATTTAAAAGGAGCATATCCACGCTAGCTAAAAATGGACAGCTTCCTACATTCAGATCTCCATATGATGAAACTGATAAGCAAGAGCAGGATGATGATGGATCTCACGATAAAAGGAATTTAGCTTCAATTGCAAAACTCCGTAGCTATTCCGCTATTAAAAGAAATATCCAGGCCCTAGCACGAGATGGTTACCGCTTTGGTAGAGGACAATACAACCCACCTAACGATAAGAGAAACATTGCCGCATTGGCTCGTAACGGATTGATTCACAAAAAAGATGAAATAGTAGGAGATGAATACTACTATCCATTTTATCAAAATTCTGTTCCACCGCTATCAGATATGGATGGCCCCTTAGATATTAATGAAATATACGACTACCAACAAAGTATTAATCCTGATATGCTTCCGCCACTGTCTCAAGTTTTTAAACGAAGTGACGTTGGATTTCCGCCAAATGTAGAACATCATAACATGGATTATGACAGTTACTGGAATTTGAAAAGAGGATCTGTAGGTCTTCCAGCTCACGGGCTTTATAGACCGATTTATATCGATGGCAGCAGTAGAAACAGGAGATCGATTTATTCCATTCCCGATGAAATTACCAACAACGACGTTACTCCTGACGAATACGAGAATGAAGATAAGAGATCTGTTGGTAAGTAGTTAGTGGCATTTTTTTAAATCTCTTTTTAAAGCATTTATATTTAGAACTGATATATGTATGTTACAGATGATGATGATGATGTAGCGCGTCAAAATTTTGAAAAACGCCATATTGGTTCATTGGCGCGTTTAGGCTTATTGCCATCATTTAGATTTTCCGGTGGCCGATATAGTAGGTCTGGAAGAGCCAGATTATTATTACCTAGTCAGGAACTGTACAGGTGTTTAAATATTCGAATACGTCGTTCGTAATATATACGATGTGCTATGAACGTTGAGTAGATAGATTCAGACTTGCTTTGCTTGTAAATAAATAGGAGATTATGTGTTTTAAACGTATGTGCGTTTTACAAAGTAAAGTCATTACAACAAATATGAAAATATTCTCGAGATCCATTCATCTGGAAGATTTGATTCTCGCTATACTTGTTTTCAGAAATTACTTTGTAAAATAGTTGCCCGAACAGGGTTAATATATAAGAGTAAAATTAATAGTGGCATGTTATGTGTTTAGAAGCGCTCAAAGACAGTTTAGCATCGATGTTTTATAGGTCTCATGACTTAAAAATCTCCACAGTTTCACAAGATTAAGTTTTAGTATGAAAGCATGGATGAAATTAAATGACAATGTATAAAAATATATAGAGATATGGTAAACTAACGATTTAATTTGAAAGGATGTTGTAGGAATCTTAATGTGTGTTAAATGTTTAGTTTAATGAATGTGATATATGTGTTATGTCCACAGTTATTTGATCAGTATTTAATTTTAAATTAATTTCCAGGAAGCATTCCCCTGACGAGAATTTCGGGATTAGGTAAGTTGAAGTATCTTTATGATTATTGAAGATTTATAATTTTATTAATAAACTTTTTGCTTTTCAAAAATTATTGTAAAGAATATTTTTATATTAAATGACAATAATTGTATTATAAAATACAATTATTGTCATAAAAATATTAACATCTACAAATTCTACATTAATTTTCTTTTATAAAAAACAATATTTGATATTTTTTTTTATTATTTAGTTAGTTTCTTATGATAATTTTTCTAGTTTTTCTTGTGGAGTAAAATAAATTTTATTTTACCTAGGGAATATTTCTCTGATTCCGA
Source organism: Heliconius himera (assembly GCA_021202915.1). Lineage (NCBI taxonomy): Eukaryota > Metazoa > Arthropoda > Insecta > Lepidoptera > Nymphalidae > Heliconius > Heliconius himera. The sequence goes on from JAJHJA010000845.1 coordinate 38,741, forward strand.
AGTTAACTCACCCGATTCAGACGACACCGACTTACCGTCGCCGCCAATACTTGTTAACTCGCACCCGACCGGCCGGTACAACCACCGACCATTAAACAACGATCTGCCGAACACCCCCCTTACTCAATCACCACTATCTCCTACCTACCAAGAATTTCCGAAAAACCGCTGGCAGAAGAATCCGAAATTTTACTATTTTAGATCATTAAAAGTCCCCTATCATTCATCTGGGAAAAGGTACTTGGTGCTTCCAGCAGATAATAATGTCCTTTTGAGGAAGGGCTACCGCAACAGCAGTTTACCGAGTCGTCGTAAGAACGAGTAGCTATGCGGTTGTAAGTTGAGTGACGCTGCCAGAAACCTATAAATTAAAAGTTGTTGTGCATGCTGAATATTAGTTCCATGAAAGTTAAACTGATATAAGTATAATAAATTATAAAATATAAAAAAACGTTTCTTGTATTTTACTATAAAATAAATTGCATTGTCGGCACTCTTTATAACATTATGAAACTAATGTCTTCACCATGCACTGCGTATGTCACTCAGCTTCGACTAAGTTAAACAAGATTGGAAAAGAAGATAATTCACATCGTTATATAAGTACCTTTTTACAGTTGATATTTCAATGTAATCTAGAAAAGGACTTAACTAACAAAAACAAAACTTCAAACGAAAATGATTAATATAATGGGATCACAAAAAAAAATTGACAATAAAAATTTAATGGATTTATTTATTATTAAATATATTTTTTATTATATAATAATAATGAACTACAGTCCAATTGATGAGCTAGCGGTTAAGGCAAATTCGGATGGTATCAAAACGACATTGGCCGGCTTGTGGCTACCAGATCTGTAATGTAACTTTAGATGTTAAGATCGAGTTGTCAATCGCAAACTATGTGTCTAAATAAATATTATAGAACAATTATTAAATGTTAGTCAGAATAAGTAACTTAAATACTATTTGAATTGTCATAAACATTATTTCTTGTTCCTATAATCATATACTTCCATTATGATATATAAAAGAACATTTATGTAAGGAATTGCGATGGCAAAAAAAACATTTGTTAACATATCGAAGTCGTCTCTTTGCTGACTAGAATTAGCTGTGTTTGACAAATAAATTATTTAATTATTTTATAAAATCTTTAACATTTTAAATATACTTTTAAGCTTAGCTTTTAAATGATATACTTAAAACTAATCTCTATTCTCTTTACAACTTTGACAATAAACGTGCGACTTTTCGTGACCACATTGAGATAATAATTTTGAAAAATTTATACTATAATATTCTTTCCATCTTTCTAGATTATAATTATTGTGTTTAAGATATTGTAGGCCTCTATTTAATCAAGTAGAATCCTATTTACTGTAAATAAATGATTATAATCAAACACATTATTGTTTTATTTGTCTTTATCAGAAATGATTTACAAGCATTATTTACCTAAAGCATCCAATTCATTAATTTATTATACATTGTAAAGTCTTTTTCTTCTTCTTAATTGAGGCCGTCGTGATGCAGTCATATGTAGTATATTGAATCGTAATGGTATAACCATAATGATTCCATTTCCACTCTGAAGGTGGAGAACAGAGTGTCTTCATACTTTGGCAGTTCTCCTAAAATTGTTATTTTTAACCAAAAATTATGTCTTTTTTAAAACCAGCGTGTAAAGCCGTAATTTTGCTGTGAGATGGAAGCTTGGACATTATAATGCACGTTTATTGAAGTGGCATCTATGAACAACCCCTATTTATTTTATAAATGGATTTTTCAAAAAATGTGTTAAATCGGACAATGACGATTAGTGTAGAATAATGATAAGCAACTGGAGAAAAATGATGCTGTGCAACAATGATTCTTTACAACAGAATTGAAATTAAATACTTACTTATTTAGCTTCACGCTGTAATACTAGTGGCAAAATCAGAGAGAACGGAACCCCAAACGCTACGGTCTCTATATACCTCTTTCACCTCGTCCACTATCATCAACTTTTCATACATACTGGGGCGTCCTCATCCTGTTTACGTGATTTTTCTCCTTCATTATCTTTGATGCTGTATTTTAGAAGGTCTATCTTTATTACTGCTCACTTTTTCTTCATTAATCTTTTTTGCTATTCCTTCATCATCAATCCATTTGCACGTTCTATTATATTATCACCATGAAAAGTATGATTGACTTATTCCTAGCGGATCAGTATATTTAAGGTTAAGTTGTGGACACACGAGTGCTTAGGATGCTATCTTGGGAACAGACCAATATGTAATCGTTGCTATAATAAGGAGTCTATTTCATTTTGAGGTACGAGACGTCCAAACTTGGAGTTAAATTATCGCATAAGAAGCTGGAAGTTTTAAGATCCAGCGATCAAAGAGAAATAAGTATTTCAAAATATTAGACATCTTTGAAACAGAAAACGGAACTCGTTAGGATCATAAGGCCTCAGATAAATCTTTTTAAAAAAGTAAAAGGATATGCTACAAAGGCACCAAACGAAAGTACTGATAAAGATGAAGCGTGAAAGTTCTGAGAAAGAAAGAAATAAAATGTTAACGAGCAATTTTAGTAATTCCTAAGGTTGTTTATTAGTTTGCCACACATTTTACAGCAGTGAGCAGGTCGCAGGAGGTCCTAAACCAAGATTTTTTTTTAGATGTTTGATAAAAGTATAAAATATTTTGGGAGACTACCTCGGTACAATACTTTAATCGCTCCCCTTGTTGTAAAGTCTGTGACACAAAGTGACATGCGAGGGAAAATTTCCTTCCCAAGGAAAGAAAGACCAGAGCCTATTCTTGCATTTGAAAGAAATTAAGAAAAGACGCACAAGCTTATTGCTGCCGATAACAGAATTAGCGGTGCCTTAGATGCATTGGTGAGACCGTGAAATAACAGAATAGTTGCACGTTTAGTAACACTGTGCAATGCTGACGAACGACGCTGATATACGGCAGCGAAACGTAGGTGTTGCAAAAGAAGAATGAAATAAACGTAAGATATGTAACTTTAAATCCCTCGTAACTAGTTATGTAAATTATCCTAAATTGTATGGGTTGCCGAAAATACACAATAAGACTAAACTGACTGTATCTTCAATAGTTAGGCAAATCGGTACGCCGAGGTATAAACTCAACATGCCAAGACTCTTATCATTTTGTTTGTGGGCTGAAAGATCTTAAGTTAGCTAACAAAGAAACCATACTCACATACTTCAATAGTGAATCTTACCCACGTTTATCTACCATTGGCAAATCTTTATTTCAAAGAGCCTACCAATTCTGCGACGCTGTACACCTAGGGGACGAGCTTTGATGGGTGAAGAATGCCTTTCATCAGAGCTAGATGCTTACTCCCCTCCAGCGTTATCAGAAGACCCTCAGTAGAAAGGCAACCGGGACTTCTATCATATGTAAAACAACTTTTGAAACAGACAGAATTGCAACATTGTAAGAGAAAAGCTTCCATTAAAACTATATTTAAATCTAACAAGAAAGTAAATTTAATTCTTAAGACCAGTGAAACGTAATTTACCTCTGCAGTGTGTAGAGCTATAAAAACTCGATAGTAACTGAGATTTAAAATAAATTGTTCAAAAAAGGGGAAGCATCGGTATTGAGGGAATGTTCGATGTCAAGAATGGCATGCATGCATGCATCGAAGTCAGCTGCGTCTGGGTAAAGAGCGGATAAACCTAACCATAACGGGTCTTATAAATTCCAAACCCTCGCTCGGGAGAAAAGATATATATAGAGGTCACGAAAAAACATGGCATTTGTAAAGAGATTGACGAGTGTTAACAGTTGATAAAATAAAACATACAGAGAGTGGAGCTGTTGGCGCTCTGTTCTCTCTGACTACCCCGATAGGGATAAAGTGAGATGTAAAAAATAACGTTTCCATTACACTGAAACTAAATGCCATGGAAGTGATATAGCAAGAAGATTCAGAAGAATAAAATCCGAGAAAAATTCACGAATAAAAATTAGGTATTACGTAAATTTTTAGTCATAGCTGGTTTAAACATTAAAAATTCTTCACACGACCCATCAGTGAGTACTAGTACTATTAGAAATATGTCTAAGATTCAGGACTACAGCCTGAAATCAGACCCATTCGTCTACTATAAAAGCTAATAATCATTATCTTCGGCTACTTTTCTTCCAGCGTCATTGCCATCTTTTACTATTTTACTAGCAATGACGTCGCAACCAATGATGTTTTTACACAAAACACGTTGGAATTTTATGAAAAACTCGTTTAAAGTGCATGAAATTTGCTGGTTACAGATTTGTTCAAAATGTCAATATAAGTAGGGGAGAGGGGGGTAGCTTAGAACAGGGGCACCTTTGAAAATATGTGTTAACAGAGCTATTTTAAAAAGAAATTTTGGTAGATTTTTTTTGAGTAGTGGCAGCACTAATCTGCACACGTGTCACTTGTCACCGCTGATATATGAGAACCAGTTGTTGAGTTACGAGGAGTGTTTGATTTTGAGTAAAATTTTATGCATTTTTAAATAAACGCGTAAGGATCGCAGGGATCCAATTCAAGGTATATGGTTTTATTTTTTCCTCTTTTAGTTAGAATGTTTCATATATCATGCAATAAACTAGAGATTACTACAATTTTTAAACTTCCAAGTGAAAAAAAAACATTTGGAAATATTCAAATACCACTGAGGCAGCTTTGAACAAAATAAAGGGGGCAGTTTTGAATATTATTATACGTAAAAAACTACCACGAAAGTGGCGCAGCGGCACGAAGTGTGACTGTAAAACCGAATGATTGTGGGTTCGATCCCCACTCAAGAAGATGAAATATTTACTTAAATTTATATTTCCATTTCTTCGTTCTGGTGTCGAGGCTAAGCGCGGCGTTGAGTTCTGCCACTCAACACGCAATGCCTCCAGAATTTGGCAGAGTATCTTAACACTAGGTTCCCTCTGCCTATCGTGCTGTGTGCGAGATAAAACGTGAAGCTGATTTTTATTTCTTACGTAGACTACTTCCCCTAATTTCAGTTGCCGGTTACGTCACGTACTACATCTATGTTTTCCTTTAAATTTTAAAGTCCAAATTAAGGTAGTAAGCTGTTTATTTAAAAAATATTTTGTTTTATTTTCATAATATTAGATTTATTCTATGATTGATCCCATAATGTTAATTACTTCTACGAAACCAAAGTTACTTTTTTGTTTTTTTTTTTTTTTAATTTTAAAGTCTATTAATAATATTAAAGTTGTTTAACACTAGTACTAGTACAATCGCAATATTAAACTAAGTATATTATTTATTTAAGTTAACATGGTACTGATATAAGATCTCCATCGTTTCTAATGTTAAGTTTATTGATAAAATTACTTAAAAGCCTTCTAATTTCATTGAATTCGATGATAGTTGAAAACTGCCCCATATAGGTTCAAAGCTACCCCGGAAGGGGTGCCCCCCTTTGAACATTTGACTACTGCTACTAAAGTTGATATTGCACCTTTAATTTATATATTTTTCTACATATGATGCTACGATTTTGTGGCACAATAGTAGGACTAAGCATTGTGAAATAGTAGAGAAGTTAAAAACTGTAGAATTTTTAGATATGACACAAAGTTTAAAAATCGTTCGAATGTGCCCCCCTCTCCCCTATATATTAACGATTGCCGAGACATTTTAAATCTATAAGTAGTAAATAAAGATATCAATGACGTTTCATGTGCTAAAATTAGGAGAATCCAGTTTAAGACTTATTTAAAAAATTGTGTAATGAGGCCTGTCGTGGCGCAGTGGCACAAAATGTGACTATAAAACCGATTGGTTGTGGGTTCGATCCCCACTCGAAGAGCTGAAATATTTACTTAAATTTATATTTCCATTTCTTCGCTCTGGTGTCGAGGTTAAGCGCGGCGTTGAGTTCTGCCACTCAACACGCAATGCCTTCAAAATTCGGCAGAAAGTGGGGAACGGGGAGTCTTATGACACTAGGTTCCCTCTGCCTACCCTGCTGTGTGCGGGATACAGCGTGAAGCTGATTTATTTATTTATTTATTTAAAAAAATTGTTAAAGTATCCGTGGCGGCAGTTGCACCATCGGAAATTAAAGTTCTGCATGCTAACATTATTATAAGCCAAAATAAACACTACGTTAGATAACGTATTTTCGTGGCAATATTTAAAACAAAAACTTGCTCGATCAATGACCCCATTTTTATAAACTTTTTTTGCGATCGATTTTTGTGTAGCTACACCTAAATTATAAGCACGTTTTATTATTAAAACTTTTAAGTATGTACTTATTTCATTAAAAATAGCAAATAAAATTAATATAGTTTAATTATGAATATTTTTGAAAAGAAATTAGCTAAGAACACACCAAATTTCCACGTAAAATATTCAATTTTTTGAAGGTTTTTTCTTAAAATATATTTTTGTATATACCAAATCATCAAACTTGTCTAGACGCCTTGTTTATTATTTAGTTAAGTACTTAATATAATATTCATCTTATTAAAATTATTTACTATTAATGAGTAATCACAAGGAAATTGAAATTTGTGCGTTTTGGAGAACTGCCCACTAGCTTCTCCCAATTTACTCTGTTCTCTGCAGGAAATATCGTGAATATAAAAAGAAGCTATTTTGGATTAACTGTCAAAGATATTATCTCTTTATCATGTTTCTATAACATAACTCCCTACTTAGCTTTTGTTTATTATAGAGCCTGGAAGTATGATAATATATTTACGATTTCAGATAACATAGATAAGAAGCCAATTGAAAAGAATAAGAAGCCAATAAATATTTATTTTATTATAATTCTAGGTAAATATAATATTATAATAGGTACATTAAAAGTAGTTTTCGTCATTCCAGGTTTCTGAAAGAGAACAGGACAGTGAGGAAAATCTTATGAAATATAATGTAATAGTTTTAAATGAAACTCATAAGCTGATTAGTCTACCCGATGGTAGACTGTGTATACGTGAACCACGTTCGAAAATTTGAACTTCCAGAAATGTATAAAACCCTAATACGCTATTTATCCAGCTTAAGAGTTTCATTTATTTATAATATGAAATAAGTTGTCAAAATCCAAAAATATTATAACGTAATAGTGAATATGGGCTTGCAATTTTGATAACATAATAAATATTTTTCTGCATTATTTATTTCTTTATTTTGAAAAATACACTTTACAAGCAATGCAATGCAGCTACGAACTCCACAACAATCGTATGTAATTAAAAGAATATTTACGAAACATTATTTGTGAAAACTAGCGACTCAAAGGCAGCTTCGCTCGCTTTAACTTATTTTTATATTATAACCAAATTATGCAAAATCTTAAAAAAAATTGTAGCCTATGCGTTAAAAATAAATAAATAAATCAATCAGCTTCGCAATCGCTGTATCCCGCATATAGGCAATAGGCAGAGGGAACCTTTTGTTAAGACATTCCGTTCCCCGCTCTATGTTATTCTGATATATAAGCTATATTACTGTAAAGTTTCATCTAAATTGGTTTAGTAGTTCTTGTGTGAAAATAGAACAAACATCCACATAATCTTTTACATTTATAATATTAGTAGGATCTGTAATTTAGTCGAAAAACTATAATAAATTAATTCAAAAGAGTAATACCATAATAGGATCCAAAATTATTTATTCAAAAGAGCATTCCTGGGTGGGGTAATATGAACATCTTCCTCCGATACAAAAACGGAAACGGCCATGACAAGTGTGGACCACTGCTCTAAGATTAGAATGGCAAAGAAGTGCTTGTCTACAATTTATACAATAGTTCTGCGGAAAAAAATATGAGATTTATTCTATTGGTAGTTATTGTATAAAGATGTTATAAGTATTATTTTTTAAAAAAGATTTTTTTTTTATTTTAGATAATTATAAAATTGATTTAAAATTTAAGTACGTATATATTTTTTTTTATATTTATAAAATAAAATTTGGACAATATGAGGAGGCTTATTTTTGGTAAAAAGAATGTATCGACGACATACCGTACAATTGTTGAAGGGGTTGTGATTGTTGTTGTTGTTTTGTATAGTTCCAGGATTATTAGAGTTATCATTTCCTTTGTTTGGTGGCTTGTCAACAGATGTTTGAGTCTGATCGGGAGCCACGCTACTAGTTTTTTCAGCAAAAATAAAATTAACAGCTGCCTAAATAAGACAAGTTTATAATAATTATATTTCAAATGTTGTTAATATTATGTGAAAGTGTAACAATTCTTTACGATCGAGACATACTTTTATGAAATTACTTAAAATGATCGGTTAAAAGAGTTTAACTAAATTATCTACTGTTAGTGCGGGTCTGAAATTTTACAGTCTAACAAAGAAGCTAAAATTAAAAAAAGCTAAAATCAATTAAAATCTGACTTACTAGCACTGTGAGAAAAGCAAACATTATTTTGCAGACACTCATTTTAGTTGCTTAATACGTTGTGAGAGAATGTTTCACAAGTACAACACTGATTCTGAAGTTAATTCTTTCTGATTCTGAAGCTATTTAATAGTTTAAGTCACTGAAACAAATTGACTTTATACGAGTATACTCTTAAAACTTAACACGATTTATGCTAATCATCAGCTTACAGGGTTATGACTAGTCATATTTTTTTATATTAATAATAATAATAGATTAATTTTTATAATTTTTTATTTTAATATTTTGTGTGAAAATGCAGCTAAAATATTACTCAGTACTAAATATATTATTTAGTCACATCTGAGACCAGACGTGGCGCAGACGCACAAAGTGTGACTGTAAATGCGACTGGTTGTGGATTCGATCCTCACTCGAGGAAATGAAATATTTATTAAAATTTATATTTCCATTTCTTCGCTCTAGTGTCGAGGCAAAGCGCGGCGCGTCGGGAACGGAGTGTCTTAACACTAGGTTCCCTCTGCTTGCTGTGTGCGGGATACAGCGTGAAGCTAATTTGATTAGATTGTTTTGTTTCAATTCATGGTTCCGACTATAAAAATTTGCAGTCTAGATATATATATATATATACACACACACACACACACACACATACATATATATATATATATATATATATATATATATATATATATATATATATATATATATATATATATATATATATATATATGCGTAGCATCGTATGTAGAAAAATATATAAGGTAAAGGTGCAACATCAACTTTAGTAGCAGTAGTCAAATGTTCAAAGCTGCCCCCCTTGCGGGGTAGCTTTGAACATATATGGGCCGTTTTGAACTATCATCGAATTCAATGAAATTAAAAGGCTTATCAAACTTTTAAGCAACTTTATTAATAAACTCAACATTAGAAACGATGGAGATCAAATATCAGTACCATGTTAACTTAAAAAAATATTATACCTAGTTTAATATTGCGATTGTACTAGTACTAGTGTTAAATAACTTTAATATTATTAATAAGCTTTAAAAAACGAACAAACAAAAAAGTAGCTTTGGCTTACTAGAAGTAATGAACATTATGGGATCAATCATAGAATAAATCTAATATTATGAAAATAAAACCAAATATTTTTTAAATAAACAGCTTACTACCCTAATTTGAACTTAGAAAAATTAAATTTAAAGGAAAACGTGGATGTAGTATGTGACGTAACCAACAACTGAAATTGGGGGAAGTAGTCTACGTAAGAAATAAAAATCAGCTTCACGTTTTATCCCGCACACAGCACGGTATACAGAGGGAACCTAGTGTTAAGACACTCCGTTCCCCACTTTCTGCCGAATTCTGGAGGCATTGCGTGTTGAGTGGCAGAACTCAACTAAATAAATATAAATATATAATAAATTTAAGTAAATATTTCATCTCCTAGAGTGGAGATCGAACCCACAACCAGTCGGTTGTATAGTCACACTTCGTGCCGCTGCGCCGTGCCTGGCCTCAAGTCTTTTTATTTCTTTCGCGGTATTTTTTTACATATAATAATATTCAAAACTGCCCCCTTTATTTTGTTCAAAGCTGTCTCAGTGGTAATTAAAAAATTACAAACGTTTTTTTTTTCAAGTAAATGTTTAATAATTGTAGTGATTTCTAGTTTATTGCATGATATATGAAACATTCTAACTAAAAGGGGAAAAAATAAAACCATATACCTTGAATTGGATCCCTGCGATGCATAAAATTTTACTCAAAATCAAACACTCCTCGTAACTCAATAACTGGTTCTCATTTATCAGCGGTGACAAGTGATACGTGTGCAGATTAGTGCTGTCACTACTCAAAAAAAATCTACCAAAATTTCTTTTTAAAATAGCTCTGTTAACACATATTTTCAAAGGTGCCCCTGTTCAAAGCTACCCCCCTCTCCCCTACATATATATATATATATATATATATATATATATATATATATATATATATATATATATATATGTGTGTGTTTGTAAGTTCAGTTTAAGAATAGAAAGTCTCTAACATATAATATACTGTGAATTCTGAACATTCTGAATAAAAAGAAAAAAAAAGTTTAAGGGGTCTTTATACAAGTACAACAGCCAAAGTTCATCTTCACGCAAAAAATATTGTATATAATTTGATAAGCCTTTTTTATTTGTTGGTATAATTAATTATTCGGCCTCGGCAACATATAATTCAAAATTTATTTAGAAGGCCTTAAATCCTAACGGCCCATATAATCACATATAGTTAAAGTTGGACGGTAAACATTCTTCGATTCTGTTGACATAAAAGAAATATAAATAATATATGCCTTAAAAAAAGTTATTCAAATGATGTGCAAACTAAGGACCGAGGTCCTTAATGTTTTTGGGCCTTTTAGTTTCATTCGAGAATATTATAATATTTTATTTTTTATGTATATTTATTTAGGTACTATGTTACCCCTCGAATATTACACCGAGAACAACTTGTATTATTGTAGTGTACAATAAAAGAATTGTAGTTACGTACGAGGTATTAAAACAATAGAGTAAAAACAATTAGTAAGATCGTGATACACGACAAGTTTAGAAATGGTAAAAGAGAATGTAGCGACATAAGGACCGGTGAAAGATATCTCTATACTTATAAAAAATTGTAATTGATCGCTGTCTCTATATGGAAAATGGAGAAAAAATATTATTGGCGGCATATATCAATATAACAGAACCCCAAACAATGATTTTTAAAATTGGTGTCTGTTTGTTGGTTTGTGTGTTTGTTTGTGCACATTAAACTCAGAAACGGGTTAACTGATTTAAATGTAGTTTTCACTATGTATATTTTCCCTAAACAGTGTTTGTTTAACTTCTATTAGGTTATAAAAAAAATATATTAAATATCACTTTTAATCCCACGAAGCCGCACAAGTTCGCTCGTACATAATATTTTTGTATGTGTGATTAATATTTATTTGATTTGTGATTGACATTGTAAATGTGGAAAACTATAGCCTGTTCACTTAGGCATAATACAAAATGTACACAAAGAAATACTGTTTCTCAAACTTTTATGTAACTTTTTAATTTCTATTTAATTTGGTCCAGGTTACCCATATTTTAAAGTATAAAAAATAATATAACAAAAACAAAATAATCAGAAAACAAATTTAAAATTAACAAAACAACAAAAATCTATGAAAATATCTGGAAACATTACTCTCATATCAACAGTTTGACCAATGGCAAAAATGGCAATATAATCTGACCGATGACAAAACAATTTAATGTAAAATGTTCGCAGTACTTGTGTTCTATAATTTAATGTAGTAGTTTATTTTTATACAATTATAATGCGACTTAAGTTTGAGGACAAGTTGGATTTTGGGTATTTAGTACATATTAATGCAATTCAGTCGACGATGTTCAAACGTGAAATACGTTTTGCATTGACTGACATTGATTGACATTGAGAAAAAACTATTCGCGGTGGCTCTTTAATAATTTTGAATAAATCTTATAAATTTAAAGAACGTAAAGATATTGTGAGCCTCTCTGTTGAGTAGACTATTTAAATGGCCTGTGCTGAGCTAGAGCATTTCATTGTTGTAAGTGTATACAGACCTCCCACTGGGTTATATGAACACTTTGAAATAATTTTAGAACAAGTACTTGTAAAGTTATCTGGGTCTAAGAAATTATTAGTTGTATGTGGTGATTTTAATATTAATTTACTAGAAAATTCCACCATTTGCACTAGATTCAGGTCACTACTTAATTCATATAACCTAGACAATCTATTTCTAGAGCCAACAAGAATCACTCATTGTACCGCTACTTGCATTGATAATATTTTTACAAACTCTGTGCCTTGTAAATTGTACTGATGCTAGTGTAGGACTTATAAAAAGTATATTTGAGGCTTGGGAGGGATCGCAGGATGCCCTTGGAATGTTCTGTGATCTGTCTAAGGCCTTTGATTGCGTTCAGCACTCTACATTGGTCATGAAGCTACACCATTACGGCATAAGAGGACGTGCACTCAATCTTCTGACCTATTATTTAGCTAACAGAGTTCAGAGGGTTGATGTAAATGGCAAGAAATCTCCTGGATCATTTGTCAGTATGGGGGTCCCACAAGGGTCTATTCTTGGTCCTTTTCTGTTTTTAATATACATAAATGATTTGCCATTTTTAGTGGGAAAGAACCATGATATAGTATTGTTTGTTGATGATACTTCATTGATTTTTAAAATAAAACGACGACAAAACATATATGACGATGTAAACAATGCTCTATTGAAAGTAGTACATTGGTTTAGTGTTAATAACTTACTATTGAATAGTAAAAAAACTAAATGTATAATCTTCAGAACACCTAACACAAAATTTGTTAAAGCTGATGTACTCTTGAATGGTGAAGCCGTGGAACCTGTCGATTCTATTGTGTTTAAAGAAATAAATATTTTGACAATTGCATCTCAATACATTTTTGAAAATGTTATGTATATTAAGAAGAATATTAAAGTTTTGCCAAAATTGGTGATGTACATAATATCAATACTAGAAATAGGAGTAAACTTATTGCACCTGTAACCCGATTACATCGGGTCCGTAATTCTTTTATGGGACAATGTGTACGCTTTTACAATAGGATCCCAGAAAACGTCCGAGAATTTTCTATATCACAATTTAAAAGAGTTGTGAAAAGACGTTTGTGGGTTAAAGGTTATTACTAAATTAATGATAAATGATAACACGCCTTGGGAATGAAATGCTCGCTCCAGTCTATTTCAAAGTATCATTGTCAGAAACGCTGAAATGTGATTTTGTATAATTGATTTTAAAAAAATAAGTCCCGCTGAGTTTCTTGCGTCGGTTCTTCTCAGGTCTGAGGCACTAATTTTAGTGAACTGGTGGTAAATTATTTGACGTTCAAAAAATGAAGCATGTAACTTCTTATTTTGAATAAAATTATTTGACTTTGACTTTGCATTTACTTTATATATCTCTAACTGTGCTCGAGTGGGGATCGAACCCACAACTAGTCGGTTTTACAGTCACATTTTGTGCCACTGCGCCACGGCTGGCCTCAGTTTTAAATTAGGAAAATATCAGAAATGACGTTGTCGTACCAGACACATCTAAACTCTAAAAAATTACAAACGCCTACGAATCTAATATAATAAAGCGTTAAAAATATTATTTGCTCCTAATAAGCATTATAATTGAACGAAAGTTAGGTACTAGTTTTTGCATCTTAGTTACTTGTAACTGCCAAAAATAACCACCATCCAAGATCCATATTTCCTAATAGTACTTACCGCCGTTTGGTATATACGCACAGGAATCAGGTTTATTTATATAGAAAAGTCTGGTCCAAAAAGTGGCTTGCTTTGGCTTTGGGATCATTAGTTAATATAATTATGATTTAAAGTTATGGTTGTTCATAAAATTATATTTTAAAATTTTATAAAATTGCATACACACAATGTGCATTTTTTTAAACTTTTAAATTTTATACTAATAATTTAAACCTTTTATAAAACAATACAATCAATATTCTTATAGTAAATAAATATTTTTTTCAATTTTAAAAATAGTCTTTTTTTACCAATTAATCTATATATATAAAAGGACTTGTGCTGACTGACTGAGGTAAGACGCACGCAGAGCCGTAACTGCTGATGGTAGAAACGTGAAATTTGGGCAGATGTTTATTTTCATATTCTGGACATCCACTAAGAAGGGAATTTGAAAAATTTTAACCCTAAAGGGATGAAATAGGGGTTGAAAGTTTGTATGGAAAAAAAATTTAATCTGTACCAATTTTTATAAAATTTGAAATTCAGACTCTTAAAAATATTTCATTGAACACGTGTTTCATGGTTTTTAAGAATTCATCCCCTAAGGTTTCAAATAAAGGGTTGAAAGTTTATATGGCAAAATCTTTAAATTGCCACCGATTTTTATAAAAAAATAAATTCAGACTGTTAAAAATATTTTATTGAACACGTGTTTCGTGGTTTTTTCAGAATTCACTCCTAATAAGCGGGCGAAGCCGCGCGCGCCCTCTAGTCTATATATATAAAAGGACTTGTGCTGACTGACTGAGGTAAGACGCACGCAGAGCCGAAACGACTGATGGCAGAAACGTGAAATTTGGGCAGATGTTTATTTTCATATTCTGGACATCCACTAAGAAGGGAATTTGAAAAATTTTAACCCTAAAGGAATGAAATAGGGGTTGAAAGTTTGTATGGATTTTTTTTTAAATCTGTACCGATTTTTATAAAATTTGAAATTCAGACACTTTAAAATATTTCATTGAACACGTATTTCATGGTTTTTAAGAATTCACCCCCTAAGGGTTTAAATAAGGGGTCGAAAGTTTATATGGAAAAATCTTTAAATTGCCACCGATTTTTATAAAAATTTAAATTCAGACTGTTAAAAATATTTTATTGAACACGTGTTTTGTGGTTTTTTTAGAATTCACTCCGATTAAGCGGGCGAAGCCGCGCGCGCCCTCTAGTTATTACAACATTAGTATCGACATCGATAGTATGGTGAGCTAAAAAACTATTAATTGTACTTTTTTCATTTAAGTAGTGGTTAAATAAAATAGGAAAATAAGTGATTTATTGAATAATTAGCGACCAGCTAGCGGCTTCGCCCGCTTAAATTTATGAATTATTTGTTTGTTTAAGTACAGGGAATTACGTTCCTGTTTTAATAAATAATGTATGCTTGCAGCGCACTTAAGATTTCTAAATTAAAAATTATTAAAACCATGGTGGAATTTTCGATTTTCATTAAAAATAATTATTATTGGGGGCATTTAACAAAGTAATAGAACCAGAAACAATATATTTAAAAATTTTGTCTGTTTGTTGGTTTTTCTGTTTGTCGACGCTTATCTCAGAAACGACTTAACCGATTAAAGGAGCGGAGAGGCGAGGGCGGTGCGGGAGCGGTAAAATCTGTTTAATTCTTGTTATTTACTTTTTATAGTAACATTCGTCATGTATGAATGATATTATGATTAAATAAATGATCTTTATAACTATTTATTTCTATCCTCACAGATTGCTTTTTGGGGACTCTTAATTTTTTTAAAAAATAAATTTGATTAAAATACATTTATTTATTTAAGATAGCGGCCCGCTCGCGATACATGATTATTGATTTAATATACAGAATAGATTGACGACTATAATGACTTCTAATATGATTTTTTTTCCTACATAATCGTAATTTCTATAAGAATTTTTGATTGTTTTGAATTAAACAATACGACCAATGTTGATATTTGATATTTATAAAATATTTAAATGGTTTAGGGATTATTATTTAGATTTATTTCAAACGAACAAACGAACCAAAAAATATATGTATTTACTTGATAAGTCCTTGAAGATCAAATCGTTCTTTATCTCTGTGTTGAATTAATTACGACTTAAACTTAACTGTTATGATTTATGAAGGTAATCTCCATTAACAATTTTGTTTACTTTATTGTATAAAATATTGTATAATAGTGCTTCAAAAATATATATTTTTATCTTCATCTTCATTCTTCACATCATTCTTTGGCCAAGAATCTTACCAGCGCGATTGCTATATAACATTTGCAGGCAAAATAATGCCTTGAGTTCATTCAAATGACGACGACGACGACAACTTTTTTTTAATGAACCGATTTTGATGAAACAAACTTTAATTTTTAAGTTGAGTTAAAACAAATCAATTGGTTAAACTTTTAAGTAAATCGGTTCAATACTTTCAGAGAAAAATGTGACCATACGTATCGACAGACAGACAGACAAGAAATTCAAAAAAAATATTTTTGCTAACTATTATTCTTTTTAAGCTTCTCTCTATCCATTTCAGTCAAAATTACTAAATGTATAGACAAAATATTTTTACTGTCTTATTATATATAGAGCTAATTTTCATTAAAATTATATAATTTAGCTTTACTTGCGATTAATCAACGTAATTTGATTGTGTCAGTTTTTAAAAAACGATTTCTGTAAGAGAAGGAGGTTATCAATTTTGACTGGGTGAACTGATTTTGATGACTCTTTTTAATTTGTTAGCTAGTGCTTCTCATGTAGTTCCTTTTTAATTTGGTCCATTTCTGTAAATGATATCTACGAGAAAATCACATATAAAGGGTAGTTTATAAAGGGTAGTTTTGATGAGAGTTTGGTTATATTCTGAACATGAGATCATGAGATTTCCACTAAAATTGGTTCCCAAAATCCAAGATAAGTCAAAAAGGTGAAGGATTGAAGAGAAACCAATAAACCTCTTGCCGCAGCCCTTGTATCTGTATTATCATTTTTATCTTTCAAAATTTCGATTCCAATATCTTCATGAAGTGAGTTTTTACCATTTTTACAGCTTCTCCTCGTGCGCTCCAGCGTGTTTCGATTAGGCAGTATATCCCAACGATAAGTGGAAGTAGAAAAGAATGCGTGCAATCGATCCAACGTGCCAAAAAACGTCACTGAGTTGACTTCCGCATTAGCAGCTTGTATCCCAGTCAAATTTAAACTGTGGTTGGAAGAGGCGATAAATTGTGCTTTTGGGTTTATATCAGATATCCTTTTTTGAACGCCCGAATGATGACCTTTCATCACAGCCGCGTTGTCGTATCCTTGACCTCTACAATCCATTATATCTAGTCCATCTGACTTAAGTTTCTCCACGATCATTTTTGTTATATCAGCAGCGTGTTTGTCCTTAGTGTCGATAAATTCAATAAAAGACTCCTCGACAGTCACACGATTGTTCTCCATGACGACGTATCGCAGTACTTGGGAAGTTTGATCTACGTGAGAAACATCGGGAGTGCTATCAAATATTATGGGGAAATATTTCGCATCTTTCACACGCTGTATAATGTGGCTTCTGATATATCCTCCCAATAAAGCTATTAATTCATTTTGAGTTTCGGGCGACAAGTAAGTTGTTCGATTTGCGCCAAGATCAATTCGGAGCATATGTTCCCGAAGTATAGGGTCATACTTGGCCAACAATCGTTTCAACTCTAAAAAATTTCCTTTATTTTGAGTCATGCCTGGTTGATTTGTCTCCTGGTGTCCACGCAGCGCCAGATTCTGCTTTGCCAGAAAACGTATGACATCGAGAATTCGCGTGAGAATTTCCCTCCACTTTTTTTTCTCTTTTTGATTTGCTTCCTGCGTTATTTTGTCTATTGTTGTTCCAGTTCGGTACCGCAATTCCAGTTGCTTCCACATAATTAGCGATTGCTGATGACCAAGACTTCACTCATGATTTAGAACACGAGGAGAAAGCTTTCTCCAGTCATTGAATCCTTCTTTGGATGTAAATGCAGTTTCAATCTGTGACTGATTAGGAAAAAGACGGCAGCAGAAACTATACAAAGACTTCTTTTTAGGTGAATAACACATCCACATTTTTGGAACGTTTTCCCCATTTGGCATTTTCTTAAAAAAACACGCTTTAGTGAGTTTTCTTTTCTCACCACTTTTTGAGTTTATGTATTGTATTTTTGTGGAACCCATCTCAACTATATGCATTCGAACATTATCTGGAATGCTTGTTGGCCACTTTCCGATGTCTGTTAGGGTTAAGATATCTCATTTTTTTATTCCATCGTTCCCAGAACTGATTTTATTGTTTGCAGCCCCAGCAAAATCATCGATACTATCCTTTCCAATTTCTGCGATTTCTTCATCTCGTTTGTCTATTACAAGGTGTTGTTATCAGTGTCCTCGGTGTCGTCCTGATGAAGAGATACGGACGGAGCCAGAAATTTTAACATTGCCCCTTCTTGTTTCTTAACTGCCTCATCTTTTGCCTTTTTAAAAGCCCGATGTTCAGCACCACTTAGTTGTCGTCGTTTCATTTTAATGGTTTTAGCCAAATAGGTACCAAAATTTAAATCAACGTTAATTCAAGAAAAGGTGCAATTATTACAATACAGTAACAACTTAATATAGAAATAATATAGGAAGAGATGGCGTTGTTGTGGTAGAGATGGCGTTGTTGTAACGTTAACAACAGCTGCAATAATAAGTGTGTTAAATATTTGTTAAAATTAAGTTACGACTCAACTTTAATAATAAAGTTAATAACAATTATACAAAATAGGAGACCTAGGACGTTAATACAAACAGTATCAATTTCGTAATAAAAGTGAATGTTTTAAAAATTGTGCTATATTCGCTTTAAAAACTTTTCAAATAAAATAAGGAAAGCGACGTCTAGCTACACTTCATCGTTGCATTATTGATTACTTTTTAACTTGTACATTACGAAAGTTATCGCTAGATGGAGCTGTCATATAAATTTTAGCAAACGTCGAATTATGAAATCTATATCTTGTTAAATTAAAAATTAACTTAATGCAACATTGTCCTAACAAAATGAAAAAAAAAACGATGGAACTATTATTATAAAAAAATTACGAACAAACAGGTACAAACAGGAAAAAAACTAAATTAATTGTGGAAGAGAACCAAGTTACAAAAAAGTAGAATTACGGAATTAGAACAAAAACTTCACAACGTCGAAAAAGAAAAACATAAGAACAACCTTATCTTTTTTTTAATTGGAGAAATGAAGAAAACAGAGGTTGAACTGGTAGAATATATGAAGGAACTCATTGTAGACATGGAAATTAATATGGATAGTTATGAGATTAGCAATGCGTATAGAATTGGAAAATGGAAAGATAATAAGAACCGCTCAATTATTGTTTCCTTTACTACAACTTGGAAAAAACGTATGGTACCAGAGCAGCAGATGATAGGGAGAAAAAATGCCCCTTGCCTTTTGTTGCCCGGTGCGGCTGCACCGCTCGCACCCCCCCAGCTACGCCACTGCCATACCATTACTACCATCCAGTAGTTATCGGTATTTTAAGTAATTTGTATTTTATGGATTATATTTTTTTTAAGGAAGCTATAATAAAAACCCTAATAAAACCCAAAAAATATGTACCTCCAGACCCTCCAGGCTATCACACAAAAAAACATTAATTTCTTAATTATTAAACAAATAAAAATTTGATATGAACGTAGCGGGATTTTTATACGTTTGCAAAATAAGTATTTTTCTTTCTTAATTGTGGAATAACACTTTAAAAAGTATAATTTAAATATTAATTAAATATTAATATTTAAATAATACTTTTTAAATAATGAAAATATATATAAATATATGTTACTTACTATAAAAATAATTATAAATGTTTATAATTATTTTTATAGTAAGTAACATATATTTCATTATTTAATAACAATTAAATATAATCATAATTCTATAGTAATCTATTACGTTCCTAAGAAAATGGATCTTGTTTATTTGTGCGCCGTTTTTACTAAATCTATTGATAAAAAAAAACCGGACAGGTGCGAGTCGGGCTCGCCCACCGAGGGTTCCGTAAAAAAAATATCTTAAACTTTTTCTGAAATCCAGGCTTAGCTTAACCAGCCCTTCATCTGTCTGATACCTTACTTGAACTAGCAGCTTTAATATCAAAATTTTGTCCCCTTTTTAAGGCTATTTTTTTTTTAGGATTTAACCACAAATGTACAGGTTTTAGATGTTTTTCTGCCAAATTTCATAGTTGTAGATCATCCAGAAGCACCCTATGAATATTGATTCACTTCATAGCGCCGAAATACGCGTTTCTTGCGATATAAACGGCCATATCTTTTTTTTAAGTAAATGTAGAAATATTTTTTTATCAAGAAATCATGGGGCCGTAAATTTAAGTATATGGTTTGAATTTCAACTCGATATCTCCAAGCGTTCTTGAAATAAAGGCTCTTGACAGACATATAGACGGACAACAAAGTGATCTTATAAGGGTACCTTTTTTTGTTAAAAGGTACGAGAGTCAATTAAATGTCCGAAACTTAATTTACGATCTAAATTTACGAAAGTTTGTAAAATAATAATAATAGAAGGATTCTTTTCATTAGAATTATGTATTCACATAAATTAAAAAGGAATCAAATTAGGTTCACGCTGTATTCCACACTCAGCAGGATCAGAGGGAACCTAGTGTTAAGACACCCCGTTTCTCACTTACCGCCGAATTCTGAAGACATTGCACGTAGAGAGGCGGGACTCAACGCAGTGCTCCGTCTTGACACAAGTGCGAAGAAATGAAAATATAAATTTAAATAAATATAATTTCTTCGAGTGGGGATCGAACCCTCAACCAGTTGTGTTTATTGTCACAATTTGTGCCCTTGCGCCACAATTGGCCTCACACTTTATATACATAAGAATAATTATTTAAAGCAAAGTATATATTTTCTTGCTTTTCTCTATTGTTTATTGTTATAATTTTTGATTTGTCATGAGTTTCAAAGTTTTCGTTTCCATCAGCTTGACCGTAAGTACTCATGTGATTCTATTAAAATGTCATCAGCGTAAATGAAATGCAATAATGCCTTAATTATAAGATGGAATTATTATTTGAATGGTGTTCTGTTGATAGGCAGGAAAAACATTTATTTTATTCTAAAACAAAATAAACAAGATAAAACAGTATTAATAAAGAAAAAACTACATTACATGTAGTATACCTCAGTACATTAGGAACAACGTTGTGTTTGTGTATTTTGAATCTACTAATGTGTAACTAGCGTAATTTGCCATAAGATAACTATGTAAAAATGTATCTTTTAACCTATACTTTTAGATCAGTAGTTAAACTTTTTATAATGCAAGATGCAGAGGGTACCTAAAGCTAACACACTCCGTTTCCCATGATGACATTTGCGTCCTCACTTTCAACCGAATTCTTGAGTCATTGCGTGTTGAGTGGCGGAACTCAACGCTGCTCTTTATTTCTTTACCAGAACGAGGAAATTAAAATATTACATATTTGATTTCTATGAATGAGAACAAACCCACAACTGTCGCTTTTACAGGAGCACGCTAGTGCCTGCACCTCGACGGCCTCCTCATCCCAAATCATAAACAGCCCACTGGATAATTTATTCACAATTTCAGATAACATAGGTAAGAAAACAATTAACAAGATTAAGGATGCTAATAAATATTTATTTTGTTATAATTTTAGGTAAATATAATACTGTAATAGGTACATTAAAAGTAGTTTTGTCATTCCAGGTTTCTGAAAAAGAGCAAGAGAGTGAGGAAAGTCTTAGAAAATATATTATAATAGTTTTAAATGAAACTCTGAATAATCGGGTAGACTGTGTCATACGTAAACCAATTTGGAATAGTCGAACTTTCAGAAATGTACAAAACTCTAATAATATAATATGTAAAAATTGCGAAAATCAAAGATTTGGTAATAACTTAATAGTGCCGCAAAAGTAAAAATGGCCTTGCAATTTTGATAATATAATAAATATTTTACTAGATTATAAAAATAACTGGAATAAAGTGTGTTTTTTTATAAACAAGACTTTATAATACTTATGTGAAAAGCAGCAGATAAATATAAAATTGATGATTAGCTAATAATAATGTAAAAGTTAAAAAAAAAGTACGGACTACGTGTCTGTAGTGCTTAGTTAAAATTATAATAAAAAAAAAAAATCAAAAAAATACTTATGTTAGAAAAATATTTACGAACCCTAATTTTTGAAAACTACCGACCAAACGCAGCTTCGCCGTTTAAAGGATTGTTATATATAATCAAATTATTCAAAATCTATTCTGATATATAAGCTACATAGTAAAGTTTCACCTAAATCCGTTCAGTAATTCTTGCATGAAATTCGAACAAACATCCACACATTTGTTTACATTATTAGTAGGATATGTAATATAGTCAAAGAAACAGTAGAAATAAAGAATAAAATAAAATAATAACAATAAAGAAACTTAAAAGAGTAATACCATAATGAAATCCAAAATTATTTAATGGTTAGAGCATTCCTTGCTGGGGTGAGATGAACACTTTCCTTCGACACAGTTACGGTGACGGCCACCGCAAGTGAGGATACTTCCTCTGTGATTAGAAGAACAATGAAGTGCTTGTCTACAATTTATACAATGGTTCTGCGGAAAAATATATAATATATATAATATTTGAGAGTTATTCTATAGGTAGATTTTGTAAAATCATCCTTTTTTGTAAAATCATCATTAACAGTATATTACCTACGTATTAGACTGTTTTGAAAAAAAAGGATGTTTTTTTTGTATTTTATAATAGATAGTTATTATATTGATTTCGAATTCAAGTACGTACATAATTTTTTTAATATAGGGTATAAAACAAAACATAATATGAGGAGGCTTATTTTTGATAAACAAAACGTATCGACGACATACCGTGCAATTATTAAGGCCGTTGTGTGCAGTTTCATTCTTTTTGGGATTTTCAATTCCTTTGCTTGGTGGCTTTTCATCAGATGCATATGCGTCGGATGCATATGCGTCGTCGGAAGCCAAATAACTAGATTCTTCAGCAAAAATAAAATTGACAGCTACCTAAATCATAATACAAGTTTATAATGGTTGTATTTGAAAGATTGTAGATATCTAAAAGTTTATACTTTATGAACGAGACATACTTTTTTATGTACAATGAAATTATTTAAAAGTATCGGTTAAAAAGTGTCTAATTATATTATCTACTGTTGGTGCAGATTTCAGGTCTTACATCTAACTAAGAAGCTAAAATAAAAACAAGCAAAAATAAATTACAATCTCGAGGTTAAGTGTGGCGTTGAGTTCTGCCACTCAACATACAATGCCTCCAGAATTCGGCAGAAAGTGGGGAACGGAGTGTCTTAACACTAGGTTCCCTCTGCCTACCCTGCTGTGTGCGGGAGACAGCGTGAAGCTAATTTAATTTTAATTTAATTTTAAATTACAATCTGACTTACTAGTGCTGTTAGGAAAGCAAATATTATATTGCAGGCACCCATTTTAGTTGCTTAATACGTTGTATGAGAACGTCTTACAAGTAATGCTGTACATTGAAACGAATTGACTTACTTATATACTCTGAAAACTTTACACGATTTATGCTAATCGTCAGTTTACAGGGTTATGACTAGTCATATTTTTTATATTTATTGGGTAATATATTTTGTGTGAAAAAGCGGCTTAAATATTACTCAGTAAAAAATATATTCGTATCGCATTTTGTTATAGAATCTAAACTCCACCTAGGTCATATATGGATATGATACCACCTGGTCATGGTGATAATTTATCTATGTACATACATATATACACATATATTGGATATCCACTGTCATCAACATATTCATACACGCTATAACAGTATGTACCTTGGGTATAAGTTAACCATAAATAAATAAATAAAATAAAATATGCATGGCAATACATATAAATAATATAGTTAATTATGAATAATACACACTATATATTTTAATACCAATTTAATCGAGACTATTGTCGTCCCGAGTGTCTTGACCGTCGTTCTGTCTATATAGGTGGTGGTGATGCTTGGAAGGCAGCGGTCGAGTCGAACTCTGAAGTACTACGGTACTAATAAATATTATGCACATAAAAACTCGTACCAAATATATTATAAATATAATATAATAATTCGAATATATTTATAATATAATAATGGCACGATTCAGTTCGAACGCATGTTCGGTGGATACTAGACGTGTGCGAGGTGATTTACGTTTAATATTCTTTAACAATAAAACCAGTTTAACTAGTGATCGCCTTATCGTTGTCTTTTGTGCATCGAGTGAGGAGTCATAATGAACTTTATGGACAATGGCTAATGAATCTATTTCGGTTGACGATGACTGTACAAATACTGAATGCAATGAAGATAATATAACATTCTTAGAAAATAACATTATGGAGGAACAAACACATTTATTGGATTATAGGAGTATGGAATTATCAGAAAGAAGGAAAAGGTGTAGAGAGGAAACAAATGAAAATTTAAACGATTGGCATCAAGTTTCAAAACGTTCAGGGAAGAGAGTTAGGTCACAACAAAATTTGGAAGGCGATTTAATACAAATATGTGTACGAAGTAGTCAAGTGCTGCCTAAGCAGTTTGCTTTGGCAAAACTATTAAGGGATAATAAGATTATAGATATTACTAAAGTTAAATATGTTAATAATTATAAAATATATATTACTTTCAATAAAGAGTCAAGTGCAGAGTCGTTCTTAACTTGTACATTTTTCTCAAATTTGGGATGGCGATGTCAAAAAACTTCTGAATTGGGAATATCGTATGGTATCATTAAAAATATGGATTTAGACTTATCTGACGAAGAATTATTGGACAATTTACGAAGTGATGTGGAAATTATTTCTATTAAGCGTCTTAACAGGCGACATGAAGGAAAATGGGTAGTAAGTGAATCTGTCAAATTAATGTTTAAAGGTTCAAGTTTGCCTCCGTATGTGTATATTCTTGGCTTAAGAATCAGAGTCGAACCTTACATATATCCTGTGACACAATGTTCTAACTGCTGGAGATATGGACACACGGCAAAATTTTGCCCTTCTAATAAAATTATTTGTCCAAAATGCACTGGAAATCATCCCAATTGCGAAGTTACATTTTTTAAGTGTGTTAACTGCTCCGGAAACCATATGGCTTTGAATAAAATATGTCCAGTTTACAGAAAAGAAAGAAGAATTAGAGACTTAATGTCTGAATATAATTGTTCATATCAAAAAGCCCTAACTATTTATGTTCCACCTTCTCCAGTTCTTAGTACCAAATCATATGATGATCTCATAGACATGCAACATAAACATATATATACTTCTACATTATTAATCGACTCACCTCTAAATATTGAGGAGCAACGAGCAGACAGAATTAATAGCGAACCATTAAACACTAATAATGTAACTGTTAACAAAACTACATTAAAGAAAAAAAAGAAGAAGAAACAACAAAATCAAGAAGAAGAAAATATAATTTTAGAGACAAATGAAACAAGAGTGAATGACATTGATAATGAGAGCAACGTTGATGATTCTGGAGGCAATAATAAAAAAGTTTTGATAGTGGCCTAATAGATAAAATTAAAGTAGTTATATTTAAAAATAACTTAAATTTAAATAGTAAGATAAAAGAAATAGTACAAATTATAATTGAATATATTACCTACCGCTATCGCTAGTACCTACCATTCTGTGTACCTCTTCATTCCGAATTTGGTCAGCTAAGCTGACTCCGCATTTTCTACGAAGAGATTGCATCTCCACAGCATTCATCTTTTTTTCATTCTTCTTCTGTAATACCCACGTTTCGCTGCCGTATAACAGTGTCGGTACCAAAACTGCATTGTGTACGGCCAAACGCGCAGCTGTGCTGACGTTTCGCCGTCTCATTAATGCATTAACCTTATTACCGGCAGCAATACGCCTTTCCACATCCATTTCGTATCTTCCATCTCTACTGAATATACTTCCCAAGTATACCACTTCAATCACTTGTTCTAATACCTTACCATTTACACAGCTTTTACATTCCGTCCTTTCTTCATCTCTTTCAAAAATCAGAACCTTAGTCTTATTCGCATTGAGGCTTAGAATATTATATTCACACTCTTCTTTTAGAGTGGTTTCGTATTCTGATGATGCAATAAGCACTGCGTATAGCAGGCAATTCTGATTCAGGTCACCTACTTTCACTCCCATATCACTTAAATCCACACACTCAAACCTCACGGTGCTCTTCCTCAACCGCCACTGGCCGCGAGACACGGGGACAACAGTCTTCCGCGAGACGCAGCAGCGGGAGCCTGCAAAGGCACGTCGCGGAGTCAAGGGTGTGTGGACCCTCGACGGCCTGCTCGGAGTAGCGCGCGGGAGCATCCTGCGCCCGAAAGCAAGCTGACATAGTGCAACCTTTTTTAACACCCGATCGTATGTCAAACCTGGGCGACATGCCAGCTCCTATTCGCACGCATGCTGAGTGATCTCTGTAAAGAGAATTTACAGCCTGCAGCAAGGGTCCGCTCGCATCGTACCGGGGTAGTATCTCCCATAATTTCGCTCTTACAACTCTGTCAAACGCCTTTTCCAAGTCCACAAAAGCACAGAAAACTTTTTGGTTAACGGCCAAAAATTTTTCCGTAATCGTGCGGAGGAAAAATATCTGGTCCATACACCCTCTTCCAGGTCTAAAGCCTCCTTGGGCCTCCCATAACAACCTTTCAGATCTCTCTTGCATTTTTCTCGCCAAAAAAATACTAATTTTGTCAAATCCTGAAAATATCGAAAAAACCGGGATCCCGGGATTTTTCTGAAGTCAATATCAAAAGTCGCGGTTTTGCTTGAATGGTCCGATATTGCGGCCTCTAATTATAATGGTATAGATGCCAAATGAGTATCGTGTAAGTTTAATAGTAATTTAAAAAATAGTTATAGTACGTGATAATACATACAAAATAAAATAGTATATTCTATAGAGGAATTACACATCCTTTTTGTTCCTTCACAATAATACATAACATATTCTTTAGAGAGCACTCTGTACTACAATAGCGGCTCTATTCTAGTTAATTTGCACATTTTCTTACAAAAATTAGTTATGGTGGCATAAGTCTAACAGTTAGACATATGGTATCGATAATTTTTTTGTAGATATTGATATCTTCTATAAAACTGTAGTACATCCCTTTGCTCTATTTTCAATAATTTCCACAGTGTATAAGGATTTTATTGGTACTTTTTTCATACTTTAATCGTCTAATGAGGCCGGTCGTGGCGCAGCGGCACGAGGTGTGACTGCAAAACCGACTGGTTGTGGGTTCGATCCCCACTCGAGGAGATGAAATATTTACTTAAATTTATATTTTCCATTTCTTCGCTCTGGTGTCGAGGTTAAGCGCGGCGTTGAGTTCTGCCACTCAACACGCAATGCCTCCAGAATTCGGCAGAAAGTGGGGAACGGAGTGTCTTAACACTAGGTTCCCTCTGCCTACCCTGCTGTGTGCGGGATACAGCGTGAAGCTAATTTAATTTAATTTAATTTTTTATATCTTTTCATTAGAATGTAATATTTAAAAAATTTAAAAAGGATTTTAGTGGTATTGAAATTATTTTTAATAAAATATAATTTAATAGGATAGGGATAATCCCTATTAATATGCAGAGGAATGAATAATATAGTTTGATTATTGTCGGTACTTTTATCATCTTTAAAAATGTAAAAATGGACTTATATTGGCATAACTATAATAGATGGACATATGTTATCGCAGATTTCTTAATAGATATAATATGGATCTCTATTTTTTTTTAAAATGTAATATAGCCTATGTTGTACCATGTATAGCTTAAAAGATTCTAAGTAAAGAACAATGCAAGAGAGAAAAAATGATTTTCAAAATTTATGACGAATTATAAGAAAATATGACTTAGATAAATAAAATAAACATCATAGTTAGTTGTGCTAAGGTATTTATTAGAAAAGGAATAAAATAAAAATAAATTTCGTACTATAAATATTTTTTATTTTATTTCAAAGGTTTTATTGATCCTTAACACTAATAAACTATAATTAGATTTTTTTATAACAATGTGACATAATCATAACTATAGGAACCATTTTAGATAAGAATCCACAGATAATAACAATGTTTTGGTCGACTTTTGCATAAATAAGTTTAGTATTTTAATGATTATTTTTCTATGGACAAAAAAAGGGTACAACTTTGAGGACTTACTAAAGTTTAGTGTCGTAAATAATAAAATTACAATTTTATTTAACTCTTACATAACCCACTAACGCCCAATATTAATAATCTATCCTAATCCATAAATTGCTATCATAGTTTGATATATCAATCTATTTTTTGAGTATTGATCGCCAATAACCAATCGAGGTACTTCATTTTCAATCTTTAACGTATCTATCTTTGGGAGGACAAAAGGGAGATTAAGATTGAAGTTTGTATGAAAATGACAAGTCGTGTGTGCCAATAAACTATCTGTTCATTTTGACATTAGGTTAGATAGCAAAAATGACAGCTTATTGCTATCCGAGACGTTTGGGGGTTTACTTTATCATATCTTCGGATTGCAATATTGCATTTATACTTTATTTTGTTTAGAAGGTAAAGAAATATGTGGAGTGATATTTCTTCGAGCGATAATATGTAATGATAGTGTTATAAAGTCACTATAAGCCATTGCAAATATATGCAGTGAGCATATAAAAGTATGTCAATAGAGTGCAGAAAAATTCTATACAATTGGTGGGTTTTCCTGGAGCTATTGCTGCAATTGATTCAATCTCCATGTGAGTATTATTAATATATATAAAGTTTCTTAAAAGTTTTTCTTTAAAAAAACAGGTAAATTATGCAAACTTGTTTCTATATTTAATATCAGTTGCTGATTTTCTAAATTGCTATTTTATACTTTTCTATAATATTATTTTATATTTTATTGCAGGTATATAAAATTATTCAATTACTGATTTTGCGAAATGTGATGCAAAACATTATGGTAATCAATGTATGCTATGTGATAGTGCTTATCCAAATAGATCATATTTATTAACACAAGTTCTTAATCCAAGTAGTGAAGCTAAACTGCAAGCAAGCGCATATTGAACCAGGAATATAATAGAAAGGTATCATGATAACTTATTATTAGTATAAGATGTATAAGATTAAACTGATTTAGATATTATTTAACCTTAGATTTGGAGAAAAAAAATAAAATATAAAAAAAATGGTATGGGAAAAAAGGATACAGACCATATGTTAAAGTGGATGTTATGAGATTTTGAATAAATAAAGAAAAACAATTTCTATTTATTAGTATTATGTGTAACTAGTATTAAACATATTTGTGTCACTAGAGGCCAGTTGTGGTGCAGTGGCACAAAGTGTGACTGTAAAACCTATTGGTTGTGGGTTCGATCCCCACTCGAACAGATGAAATATTTACTTAAATTTATATTTCCATTTTCTTTGCTCTGGTGTTGAGGCATTGAGTCCCACAACGAAGTGTCTTAACACTAGGTACCCTCTGCCTACCCTGCTGTATGTGTTGATACAGCAGGGTGTGTGATACAGCGTGAAGCTGATGTATTTATTTATTTGTATTCACTAATTATATACCTAATATATATATATATATTTTTAATATATACATTTTATATTTTCAGAGCATTTGAGAGATAATTTCCTATTATGGCACTGCACTTGCAGAGATTTTAATATAGAAAGGACAACTTTCATATATCATTTCCTTATAAGATGAATAGTTGTTAATGTATTTTATATTTATTAAATGCTAAAGGATTGAAAAGATTGTTAGTAAATTATATTTTTACTTTTTCTGGAGGTGTGTATAAGGAAAACAATATGTATTGTAATTTTTTTATTATTAAAGAAAATGTAATGTAATCTTTTTTATTTGTCTCTTGTATGTAATATTTTTAATTTCTTAATTTGACCTCTATGTTTTGTAATTTTATCAGTATTATTTTCAATACATTTCTTATAAGCTACAACATTTAGTGATAGCTAAATTTCTTGCAGTGGTCACCATCATTGTTTTCTATTTCACTGAAAAAAGGAAAGTATTTATTAGTTCATTGTTCAGTAAAGCATTCATCAAAATTAGTTGAAATGATAATCTAGCACAAGTCTTAAATTATTAAACAAAACAATAAACAATATGACACCTACCAAACTAAACGATGTTAATTAACATTATTATGAATTCAACAAATTATATAGGTATATATATTCACAGGAAACTACTCTACTCGCAAAAAGCATTTGTATTTAAACTTCATAAACAAAACTATGAATACGATCGCCTCTGCTTGTGATTACAAAATAACTGTGTTTTTGCAAGTGCATGTGGTTTTTTACATGATACACAAATAAAAAACTGTCTGTCTTTCTATTTCCCCGAGCTATTGTCCTGAACAGCTGAACTCATTTTTTCACTCTTTTAGTGACCGATAGAGGAGGTTTTGGAGCAACACATAGGCTACTTTTTATCCCGGAATTTCCACGGGATAAAGATTTACTCGGGAAAAACATTACACGTTGTTCGTGTGCGCGTACACTGTGTCCGATACTAAATTAAATACGATAATTTTAGCGAGCAATATCAAATAAAGTCCGAATAGATTAAAATTTATTAAGTATATAACAATGGTATAGATAACCGAACTGAGATAACCAACTATTTTTTCCTAAATACTCTTAAATAACAAAAGAAAAAGTAACGATGTGGCGCAGGGCCAAAACGTACACCAAAGAAAGAAATTTTAAAAAGTTTAATTAATCTACTACCCAAATAAGCTAAGAGAACCAAAGATAAATTAATTATAAACAGCAAATAATTACATAAAAATTAACAGTAGATCGAAAATGTATGGAAATTTGCAAAACTGTCAACGTCGTCTGCCCGTCTGAGTCGGTCATACTGTGCGGCTCGTGGGCTCGTGGGCTCGTCTCCTTAATTTAAATTTAGATGAAATGCTTAAAGTGACTACTATATTTATTTTGATAAGAATGAATACCAAATTATAGAAAATACATTAACAATAAATCGATAAATTAAAATTAAATATATTAAAATTGTTATTGTGGTTCAACCTTCAGAGAACATATACCATCGCGGACTTTTAAATAGATTTTTTAAAGGACAATATTTTTGTAAAACATTGTTTTTATATATTTCATAAAGTTGAATCAGCGCACGCCATGAATGCGTTCAGGAAGCTCATTTTGAGCGACTCTTTCTGTAAAGAACAAAATTTCTTGTTGCTTAGCGACGCTTGAAATAATATGGCAGAATAAATCGCATCGCATGTCAAATAGATTTTTTTTTAAATATATTAGTATATATCGAGAATATTAAAAATATGAGAAAAAAAAATAATCTATATCCATCCCAAGACCCGCAAGGATCTCTATATAAAATTGCTACACAGACAGACAGACAGACAGAGTTTCGAATTTATTATATAGATAATAGATATGAATATAGGAAAGAGGACAATTAAAAGAAATAAGACGTGAATAATATTTATTACAGTATCATATTACATAAATATATTATAATACATTGAAAATCGTTTTTCATATTTCAAGTTTCCTGAAAGAGAAGAAAATAATTAAGGAATGTCATGAATTATAATCAAAAGCATCAAAAGTAAAAATGGCGATGTAACTTTCACACAACAGTGATTATCTTATTGCAATAACTGAAATTAACTGAAATCAGTTAATGAAATAATACAGTTTAATTTTTTTGTCTTTCGGTAATATCGTATAGATTTAAGATTTGAAAATCGAGAGTTTTTAAAATTTAATAAAGATTTTTTATCTTCATTTTCATATATATTTAGACAAAGAGTGTTTACTTTAACTCCGTTTTCCAGGAACAGAAATATTTACTGTGTGATCAATAGCAATGCAAATTATTTCAATTAACTAGTGAAACATACAAAATAAAGTTAAAATATTAATGCTGAAAATTTACATCGATGTGGATAATAATAATAATGGATAATAATTCATATTACGTGAATATCACATAATTTAATTATCTATTAAGTTCTATTTTGTATTCAGCGCCACTGATTAAATTGCCTTGTTTTAGAAAGATACGATTAGATTTAATCTATCTAAGCTAATCTAGCTTCACGCTGTATCCCTAGCGGGGTAGTCACAGAGAACGGAGCGCCAAATGCTACCTTTCAAACAAGATCTCACCCTACCTCTCTTGCCGCTCACTTTTCTAAATCCATATCGTATCTTCCATCTCTACTGAACATGCTTCCCAAATATACCACTTCATTCACTTGTTCTAATATTTTACCATTCACACTGATATTGCATTTCGTTCTTTCTTATTTTTTTCAAGTATCAGAACCTTTGTCTTGCTTGCATTCAGGCTTATACCATTATTTTCACATTAGAATTAAGTATCACTAAAACAATTAGTTCAAAAAACTATGAAAAACTGAAAAGAGAATTACCATTATATCCAAAGTAATTTAGCCAGAATTGCATTCACTGCCAGGGAAGAATGAGCATCTTCCGCCATTGCAGTAGCGTAGAAGACCGCGGCAGTTGCGAACAACTCCTTGATTAGTAGAATAGCAGCGAACCGCTTGTGAACAACTAGAACAGTAGTTGGAGCCCTGTAAATTTGAAAAATGTTAAATAATAAGATAAATATTGTTTTTAACAATATTTAATTCGAATGTTTGTATAAGAAACAGTTTGGATAAAAAATTAACAATGAGCTACAGATAACATTTTTAAAACAGATAAAGAGATTTTTCAGATTATTATATTTTGTAGAAATTTGTACCTCAAAAATTAAAAAATAATAAGCTTAATAGGATTACTTTGTTGTTCGTCTATCCGTCAATTTATCTCAAGATCAAGAATTTATCGCGAGAAGGTATCAAGCTAAAATTAATATCAAATATCTTCGGTCCCTTAGAGCATAGAACAAGTCAAACTTCTAAGTCAACGGAAAAAACGATACGTTCACATTTATGCATTCTTTTTGCTGCATTTTGCATAAAATTCGCCGTATAATCGAAACCTTAAGGGTACTTCCTGTGGACCTACAGAAAATGAAATTTGGCACGAAATTACAATACAAATAAAGGAAAAACTAAGTAGAATTTATAGCTATTTCGTAGAAAAAATAATATCAAGTTTATATATGTAGTTCATTTGAAACAAAATGAGTGCATTAACCCGCTAACTTAAATTTGTCAATTTTAGTCGCCGCGTAATCTAAACGTATAGAGTATTTCCCATAGAGCTACAATTATGACATTTAGCAAGAAGTGAGAACTTGCAGTATAAATTAAGAAAAAAATCCTAAAAATGGAGATTTATATTTATATTATAGACAAAAACATTTGTAAGCTTATAGTTGTAGTTCTTTTTATACAAAATAAGTAAATTATAAAATAAATTAAATTCGTAAAATGTTATATGTTTTTTGTTAACTTTTATTAGTTCCAATTGACCTATTGAATAGAATATAGTGAAGACATACCCGTGTATAGTTACATGAGGCAGAGAATAAAGAGCCACCAAATAAAAGAGAGAAAGTTCTTTCTTGCTTTTCGTCGTTATCATTTTCCTTGTTTGGTTCTCCTTGATTTTCGTTTCCATCTGCTTGATCGTAAGCGAAATTACCTAGTTCTGCAGGATTTTCCTCAGCAAAAATAAAATTTACAGCAACCTGAATTATGAGATTAAATTATTATTTTAAAAGTTTTATGCATATGCTACAAAGCTTGAATTATTTATGGAAATAAATAATTAATGAAACTTCTATTTTTCTTTTTTTAATATAAAATGAGATGAACAAAACATATTACATTCAATATGTGTCCAAATCTATTTAATGTGTGGGATACAAACTTTTTACGGGATCTAAAATATAATTGTTATTTCAAAAATATAGGAGAAATTTTATAGTGTTAGAAAAGAAGATACCGCTAATGACCGTGCAAAGTGGAGTAGTTGAGTAGGAAGGCAGACTCTGGCAAAAGCCGGGACTAATGCCAGGAAGAAGGAAGGAAGGAGAAAAAAAGATATCACAGGACTCGATGCAATATAGACGGAAAATTGAGAATATCAACAGAAGATAAGAATATAGGTACAGAAGATAAAATAAATCACAATCCAACTTACCAGGGCTGTTAGGACAGCAAATATTAAGTTGCCCACAGCCATTTTTAGTGTTTAGTATTGGTCGTTCTGTACGAGCTCTACAGATCCGGAAAATAGTTAAAGTTGACTTTATATACTTCTAGCACATAATAGGATTTATGCTAATTGCATATTTATTATAGGGCTGTGAAAAGTGTTAAGTCTACAGCGTTGCCAGATTTTGCTTAGGGGAAAAGCAGGGAATTGTTAGTCAAACTAGAAAAGTGGGACCACGTCTGGGCCGTTCGAAACTTTGAAATTTTGGACTAAAAATCGGGACATCCCGCCAAAATTGGGAGGTCTGGCAACGTTGTTACTCTACCTAGATATTTATTAATTGGCTAATAATAGGTATATGATGCAAGGGAAAATAATAATATATAATATTAAACATGATATATTATTGATTTAAAAAAAACTTGGTTAAATGCGAACGACGGACTCGCCCAAGGTGGGTTCAGTACCAATTTGGGAATTGTAGATCAACGGGAAGTATAACCTATGAAAGTTGACAAATATAAGTTTGGGCATATGCACTCTCACGCACTCAATTTTGTATGAAATTTACTACAAATTTAACTTCGTAATTATTATTTTCTATGAAATACCTATAATTTTCCACTTTTTGTGTTTTTTTTCTTTATTTATTTTTAAGTTCTTGCAGAATCGACCAAACGACAAATCAATCGCTGCTCGTATCTTTTGATTGCACTGGCTTGATCTGTACTCCATGGGACTTTAGATCTGTATAATTGGTATTATTTCAGCTTAATACTTCCACGGGATATGGAGATATGATCTTGACAGACGGACAGCACATTCATCCTATAAAAGGTTCCTTTTTTACTGGTTACGAAATCCTAACAATATTTACAAAAATATTAATTAATAGAAAATATAAATAAATTAAGGCTGGCGTGGCACAGGGGATAAGCGTGCAACTGTTAACGCGGCTGACTGCTGTGAGTTCGACACCCATAGTTCTGCCAGCCATCACGCAGTCGGAGGAATGAAATATTTAATATTTTCATTTCCTTGCTCCAGACAAAGCGCGCCGTTGAGTTTTGCCTCTCAACACATAATACCTCGTGGATTCAGAAGAAAGTGAGGGACGGAAGGACGGAGGTGTCTGAATGAGAACGCAGTGTCTTAACACTAGGTCTCCAGGTTCTCTCAGGCTCTCTACCACCCTTCCAATTTGCGACTATAACTACAACAGAATGAAAGCTTTACTCAAAACCCGTCTAAACATTAAATTTTCGTACTGTTACATATTTTCTAACTGCTATACAAATAAATTAAATAAACCTATATTTCTTTATATAATGTTTCTGTCAACCCTCGAACATTAAACCGAAAAACAACGTTTGCCTTTGTTTGTATAGTATAATAAAATACTAGAAGTTTCATATGCAATATTAAAACAATATGGTAAAACGACTCGTGAGGTCGTGACGCATGACACTGTGTAGAGTTGATAAAAGCAAATGGCGACACTAGTACCGGTGAAAGAGATAATACGTATTATATGTAAATGTGAATGTTATTTATGTGGTTAGCAATGTGGCCGTTATTTGTTAGGTAAAAAATATTAGTTATTATAAGAATAATAACTAATATTTTTTTTCTTAAATATATAAATAAATAAATCAGTTTCACGCTGTTTTCCGCACACGCAGGAAAGGCAGGGGGAACCTAGTGTTAAGACACTCCGTTCCTTACTTTCCGCCGAATTCTGGAGGAATTCCTGTGGTGTTGGAATTCCGGAGGTGTTGAGTGGCGGAATGTCAACGCCGCGCTTGGCATCGTTACCAGAGCGAAGAAATAGAAATATAAAGGAGACTGAAACTATTCCATACATTTTTGGGCCCAGAATGTAAAGATATGAAAATGGTATGATTTAATAGATTTAGGTACATCATTCCCTCCTTGAAAACTTTATAAATTTTGGCAATCTGAGAGCCGAGTTATTAGAGATTTGATAAAAGTGAGGTTAAGTTCGCAGCACAATTTCTTGAATATCAACTTCTATAAAATATGTGATTACTGAGATGTTTAAGCATTAATGTTTATTATTTATAAATAAAACACATTTTAATGAATATTTAATTCTTCTTCTATTATCTATTATTAAAATGTCATCTAAGAAGAGTGCAGGTGGAACTAAATTATTTTGGTATCTAGCCCAACTAAGGTACCATATAATACTCATAATATGAGCATAGCAGCCTACCATTCGTCTTCCTACAATACAATTGCAGTATTTCATAGCAATAGCTTCCCTTCCTCTACGAAAGCTGTCATCTAAAATGTAACAGAAATATATTTTCCTGCTTATATGTCGGGATTATATCACACCTCTAAGTAACCAGGTTGTGGTGGTTATCATCGTCTAAAGGTCGTCGGACTAGGGTATCGCAGTGTCCATTGGCTATCCCACAATTCACACAGCGATTCATATCCATAGCGTGGCGGTCGTAAGATCCAAAAGATTTCAGAGTCCAGTGGGGAAGCGAGGGTCGTACAAAGTAGGCAGAGTCAAAATCCGAGAAAAACAAAACAGTAGTCGTTGAAAATATCAAACAAACGGGAAAACATTCAAAATGTCGATGCGTTATGACACGAACGTAATGACAGAAGCAAACGTTTTTTTTTAATGTTTGTTATTTAATGGCCTGATTTTGCGATGACAAACAGAAGCAAAAATGCAAAAAATCATTAGACAATCAGCGTGATTGTCAATCAGCTGTCACATCTATGATTTTAATCGATTAAGGATCTAAATCTTATTTTTTTTTCATTTTTCTCCACTTCTAGAATGTCAATTAATTTATTATTTGCTATTCTA
Organism: Heliconius himera; assembly: GCA_021202915.1. Taxonomy (NCBI): domain Eukaryota; kingdom Metazoa; phylum Arthropoda; class Insecta; order Lepidoptera; family Nymphalidae; genus Heliconius; species Heliconius himera. The sequence continues at coordinate 75,709 of JAJHJA010000845.1, forward strand.
AAAATAAAAAAAAAATTGTAATTTTTTAGATCACATCTCAATTCTTTACGTGACGGCCCAAAAGTTTCATTCTCCTTTAAGTATTTTATTTCCTCGAGTGGGGATCGAATCTACAACCAGTCGCGATTACAGTCACACTTTGTGCTCCTGAGCCAGGACTGGCCTCGGAAAAAAAAATTAAAATTAAAATATATATACTTTTTGTTATAGATATTTACAACTCAACACGCAACGCCTCATGTGTGTGAGCTTAGCAGAAAACTGACCAGCAGTTCAAAAATAAATTGGATAGAATATTAAAAATGATTTAGATTTTAACTGGGGGCTTAATTAAATGTTGAGTAGTAAAAAACATATTGAGAGTATGAAGATTCACCGAGAGATGATGAGACTGATGAGATCACTGTTTTTGATGAAAATAAATTACATCATGTTTATATCATGCTCCAATGCAGGAACTCTTCGGTTTCTAAGCGACTAAAGAAAATCTTTCATATTGTGTTGGTCTTTTAATAGGTTTTTATAAATGACTGTGTCATATATTGCATAAAACTAAAGTTTTTACTTCTGTGCATGACCTGAACAATTATTTAAAAATTATATTGTATGAACAATATTAAATGATAATTTTAAACAATTCGTATATTCGACTATATCCTGCTGGCAGTTTTTTATGATAGGTTATATATCCAAGAACACAACACAATTAAGACACTTTGTTCCCCACTATATGCCGAATTCTTGAGGCATTACGTGTTGAGTGGCAGAACTCAACGCCGCGCTTTGCCTCTACATCAGAGCGAAGAAATGGAAATATAAATTTAAATAAATATTTCATCTCCTGGAGTGGGGACCGAACCCACAACCAGACGGTTTTACAGTCACACTTTGTGCCGTTGCGCCACGACTGACCCCAATCAAACACATATTTGTGTTTTGCTTAAATCCGATTTTGAGCTTCCGCTTCTTAGCATAATATCAGGTAGTGTTAATTTAAAAAAAAAAAAATTATACTTATTTAGAAGACGTATAAAAATTTGAAAGTAGCGGGACTCGAACCCGCACTTCCTGTAAACCGACCAGGCGCTCTGACCACTCAGCCTTACGTTCTCATCAAGCTACGTCGAAATTTTCATACGCTTGTTACAACTTATTTATTTTGTTAGTATCTCTGTTGGGAGATTTTTACAAATTTCAGCTACCCAAAGATAATTACTAAGAATTATCGTCTGGCAAGAGAGAATGCTACTTATTAAATACTTTACCATTTTTAAAGTGTTATTCCACACTTAGGAAAGAAAAATACTTATTTAGAAAACGTATAAAAATTTGGGGCCTTTGGGTGGGTTCGATCCTCATTTGAGAAAATGAAATATTTATTTAAATGTTCATTTCTTCGCTCTGGTGTCGAAGCAAGGCGCAGTGTTGAGTTCCGCCACTCAACATACAATGTAATCCAAAATTCGGCGGAAAGTGGAAGTGTCTTACAACTAGTTTCTCCCTGCCTACTCTGCTGTGTGCAGCAAATTTAACTGGTCTAAAAATGACAGAGAAAATAGACGGGAGCTGGAACAGGAAGGACTTTATTGTAAACAAATACTAATATTAACTTGCTGGCGGAAGCTATATGAGGTCCCACAAGAGCATAACGTTTATCCCGCCAATAGGTTACCAAAGGAAACCAAAGATACCTAGTTCACGAACAAGAACTCTACATTTTGTCACTGTTGGCGCATTATCCTTATGTACTAAATTGCAGGAAAGAAGTGTAGAGCCACCTGCTAGTCGCGCTGCAACTCCAGTTAGAGCACCGACCTCTGTAACGTGCTTTCTGTAGCGTTTTAGCTCCCCATGCTTTTAGAATCAAATATTATAATTAAAAGCACATAGTTTACACTTCAGCCCAGAAATAGAGACAACTAAAACGATCCATCATTATTTTTGGCTTTTAAGTGCATTTATAAAAGCGTGTTTGTCTAGTATTTTTTAAACTATTATTTTTTTATAACATATACCATATAATATACTAGTATGTGCAATATAAAAATATCAAAACTAATGTAATAATTTCTTAACATCTTTACAGTAATAATGACTGCCATGTACTAATAATGGCAGTCTGTAAAAATTTTAATAAATTCCGAAACGAACTAAACTAATAAATAAAATAATAGTTCAAAATTAAAATTCTACCAGAACAATCACAAATCACATAGTAAACAGTGGAAAATAGCCGCTAAGTATTTAAGGTCAACATACATTCTCACCTCTCTACTAAAGTGCTTTACTCGCTTTACAAGGGTTGCAAGATATCATCGACATAACTGAGCCGAGGAATTTTCATTAAATACTAACATTTATCCAACTATTTACTATAAAATTTATCCTAATAGCATTCTTTTCTCTTATTTTTCTAGATTCTCTTTCTTATGTCAATATGATGCAGTCACATTCTATTTATGTCTCCAAATATACTTTTCCTTTTGTTTTATATTTAATAATATCCTCATCCTCAGCAATCGGTGGTGGTGGAGAAAGACTGTTCGGAACAATTTTGTCTCAAATCATATTAGTGCGTTTATATAAAATAATTTTGCTAATCTCGTATCTAAACTCTCTCGTAACTTACTGACTCAAAAATTTTGTGGTAAACAATAAACATAAATTTAACTTTGAAACCTTAAATCATTTTTTTATTTAAATTACCGTAATGGCAGCGGCAATAGCGTATTTTGGCCACCTATACTCAAGGATACGAATTTACCGATAATCTGGAACTGATCGTTGTATTATCGACATTGATTTCAAGTAACTGTGTAGTGCAACAAGATACTGATAGATGGAACTGCATTGTGAAACGTCTTCACATAATAGTTAACAAGCATTCTAAATGACTCCCTTATTGTCTTATGTCGTCACAGATTACTTGGTCTATTGCCATCAGCTGTGGTTTTCTTTCTCTCGGCGCCGGTTCAAATCCCACTTTAGAATTTAAAATTTAATTTTTATATCCGAGGCCAGTCGTGGCAGGGGCACAAAGTGCGACTGTAAATCGACTGGTTGTGGGTTCGATCCCCACTCGAGGAGATGAAATATTTATTTAAATTTAAATGTTAATTTCTTCGCTCTGGTGTCGAGGTTAAGCGCGACGTTGAGTTCTGCCATTCAACATGCAATGCCTCCAGAATTCGGCAGAAAGTGGGGAACGGAGGGTCTTAACACTAGGTTCCTTCTGCTTACCCTGCTGTGTGCAGGATACAGCGTGAAGCTGATTTGATTTGATTTGAATATGTTTGTAGGCACTTATAGCTTATAGTAATTTGGGGTGACTGGCGAAAAGACATGCTAAAGGTCTGGCAATGGACAACGTCATTTCTAATATTATTCCTAAGAAAATACTAATAAATTAAGCTTATAAAGCTTAATTTATTTAATGAAAATAAGTACTATTTTTTGCATCTTAGTTACCTGATTAATAACTGTCAAAGTAACCACCAAAATCTATATTCCCTAATACTTACTGGTGTTGGGTGTATGTGCACAGAAACTTTAAGGTTTTATAAAATAACCAAAGTCTGGCTTGCTTTGGCTCTGGGGTCGATAGTTAATATAATTATGATTTAATGTTATGGCTATGGACGAAATTATATTGTCAAATTTTATAAAGTTTCAAACATACAATGTGCATTTTTTTTAATTTGAAGTAAAAAAAAACGAAACGAATAATAAAAATAATGATTTTTCTTATATTGAAAGCAGCAGGAAACATTGTAAAAATGTAACTTAAAATCTAAAGATGTTTAGATTCCACCCCATTTTACGGTATCATAAACACCTTAAATTTTTTTGTAATTTTTAATAATAATTTTTACATACTTCTAATGTAAAAGCACCCAATATTCACTTGATCTGAAAACTTCAATCGCATTTTAATAAAGATAAAATTAAGATAAATTTGACTTTAAAGTGTTCCGGGAAGTTACAAGTTACTGCAAAAATTTTACATTAAAATGTTACGTTTTGTCATCGGCTTATATCCGTTGTTGATATGAGAGAACTGTTTCCAGATATTTTCATTTAATTCTTGTTATTCGTTAAAATTCTTTAAAATTCTGTAAATTTCTTGTTTATTATGCTTATTGTTTTTTTTTGTTTTTGTTATATTAACATTTTCGTGCTTCAAATAAGAGTAATCTTCAATACAGTGGCTGTTGTTAACGTGTGAAAGACACAAGGCCGAAGTCCCTACAAATGTGATATTATCAATAAAGGTTTAAGAGGTTATGTTTCGTTTGTTTACATTTTGTCTCATGCCTACATGATTAGGCAATAGCAACCATCGATTCGTGGGTTCGATCCCCACTCGAGCAAATGAAATATTTATTTACATTTTTATTTTCATTTCTTCGCTCTGGTGTCGAGGCAAAGCGTGGCGTTGAAATCCGCCACTTAACATTCAATGCCTCCAGAACTCGGCGGAAAGTGGGGAACGGAGTGTTTTAACACAAGGTTCCCTCTGCTTACCCCGCTGTATGCGGGATACAGCGTGAATCTGATTAATATCCAATCACGAAGATGACGACAAGAGAAGAGAGCTTACCTCACAAAATCACCACTATTTATACTGACCAAATCAAAGACAAACATCAAATGCCAACGTGGCTGTTAGTTAAATGTGTTGTTAGAAATAATTATATATATTTTAATAATAATATTTTATATCTATAATTATTTCTATATATTTCTTATTATTAAATAACATTGAAATATAATCATAATTTTATAGTAATCTAACGTTGTGTTTTGTGTATTTTGCTTCTATCAATGTGTAACGTAATTTATCATAAACTAAGTACATAAAATCTATATCTTTTAACCTGTTCTTTTAGACCAGTAGTCAAATTTTTCATAATGCAAGATGCTGAGGGTACCTAGAGTTAAGACACTTCGTTGGTCATGATGCCATTTGCGTCCGCTACTTTCAACCAAATTCTTGAGGCATTGCGTTTTGAGTGGCACAAATCAATGCTGAGCGAGGAAATGAAAATATTAAATATTTCATCCCTCCGAACGGGAACAAACCCCCAGCTGTTGCTTTTAGAGTCGCACGCTAGTGCCCCTGAACCTAGACGGCCTCATCATCCTAAATCATTAGGTAGTGATCATAATCTGCCCAATTATTTATTCACGATTTCAGACAACACAGGTAAGAAGACAATAAAAAACAGTAAGATGCTAATACATATTTATTCTTATCATAATTTTGGGCAAATATAATATTGTAATAGGTACATTAAAAGTAGTTATCGGCATTCCAGGTTTCTGAAAGAGAACAAGATATTGAGGAAAATCTTATGAAATATAATGTAATAGTTTTAAATGAAACTCTTAAGCCTGATTAATCAGGCAAACTGTACGTGAACCATGTTCGAATCGTCAAACATCCAGAAATGTACAAAACTCTAATACGCGATTTATCCAGTTCAAGAGTTTCATTTATAATATGTAAAAATTGTGAAAATCAAAGATAATGTATTAGTGCCGCAACAATGAATATACCCTTGTAATTTTCATAATATAATAAATATTTTACTGCATTATATATAAACATGACTGGAATAAAGTTCTTCTTAATTTCTTTATTTTCAAAACAACACTATAATACATATATTGAAAAAAATATTTACGAAATTTAATTTGTCGAAACTAGTGACCCAAATGCGGCTTCGCCCGCTTAAAATTATTATTATATTATAACCAAATTATGCAAAATCTTTAAATAAATTGTAACCTAGGTATTATTCTGATATGTAAGCAATATTGCTGTTTCACCTAAATCCATTTAGTAGTTTTTGCGAAAAAGTCGAAGAAAAATCCACACAAATTTTCACATTTACAATATTAGTAATATATATTAGATATGTAATTTAGTCAAAGAAAAAACAATAAAGAAACTCAAAAGAGTAATACCATAATGGGATCCAAAATTATTTAATGGTTAGAGCATTCCTTGCTGGGGTGAGATGAACACTTTCCTTCGACACAGTTACGGTGACGGCCACCGCAAGTTTGGATAGATCCTCTATGATTAGAAGAGCAATGAAGTGCTTGTCTACAATTTATACAATAGTTCTGCGGAAAAATATATGAAAATTATTCTATTAGTAGATTTTGTATAGTAAGTACTAACTACTCTGCTTTGAAAAAAAAAATGTTTTTTTTGTATTTTATATAGTTATTATATTGATTTGTAATTCAAGTACGTACGTAATTTTTTAATATAGGGTATAAAACAAAACATAATATGAGGAGGCTTATTTTTGATACTTAAATTGTATCGATGTCATACCGTGCAATTATTGAGGCCGTTGTGTGCAGTTTCATTCTTTTTGGGATGTTCAATTTCTTTGCTTGGTGGCTTTTCATCAGATGCATATGCGTCGGATGCATATGCGTCGTCGGAAGCCAAATAACCAGACTCTTCAGCAAAAATAAAATTAACAGCTGCCTAAATCATAAGACAAGTTTATAATGGTTGTATTTAAAAGATTGTGGATATGTGAAAAAATAAATAAAACAGCTTCACGCTGTATCCCGCACACAGCAGAGTAGGCAGAGGAAACCTAGTGTTAAGACACTCCGTTCCTCACTTTCTGCCGAATTCTGGAGGCATTGCGTGTTGAGTGGCAGAACTCAACCCCGCGCTTAGCCTTGACACCAGAGCGATGAAATGGAAATATAAATTGAAGTAAATATTTCATCTCCTGGAGTGGGGATCGAACCCACAACCAGTCGGTTTTACAGTCACACTTCGTGCCGCTGCGCCACGACTGGCCTCCGTATGCAGATATGTAAAAGTTTAATAATACTTTATAAGCGAAACATACTTTTTTAATATGAAATTATTCGAAAGTATCGGTTAAAAATAGTCTGTCTAAATCAGGGGTTCCCAACCTTTTCTTGATCAAGGACCACTTTTATATAATTCTTGGTAGCAGGGACCACTATGTATGTAGGTATAATAAAAATTAACTGTGATAATTAAACAAAAATTTCGCCTCACCATTCCCACTCATAAAATTAAAATCGTTCGCGGACCATTTTTATGCTTCTGCGGACCACTGGTGGTCCGCGGACCACTGGTTGGGAACCACTGGTCTAAATTATCTACTGTTAGTTCGGGATACAGATTTTATAATCCAACTAAAAAGCTAAAATAAAAAAAAAGCTAAAGTGAATTACAATCTGACTTACTAGTGCTGTTAGGAAAGCAAATATTATGTTGCAGACACCCATTTTAGTTGCTTAATACGTTGTATGAGAACGTTTTACAAGTAATGCTGTATATTGAAATGAATTAACTTTATATACTCTTAAAATCTACACATTTTATGCTAACTATCAGTTTACAGGGTTATGACTAGTGATAGTTTTTTATATTAATTGAGTAATATATTTTGTGTGAAAAAGTGGCTACAATATTACTCAATAGGCCTGGGGGCCTAACCCTCCCTGGTATTTTAGAAACGAACATTTTATCAAAGTATCAACTCGATGCATAAAGTATAAATTGTTTTTTAGATATATATATATATATATATATATATATATATATATATATATATATATATATATATATATATATATATATATATATATATATATATATATATAATTTTTATTCTGATGAATAAAAAATATTTTACCTGTATGTAAAATGGTCGACTCTATGTAACAATCCTTGTATCGCTTCCTATCAGCGTCTCTGAGTTTTACGCTGTATCTCGCATGTAGCAGGGTAGACAGAGGGAGTCTAGTATTATAAATTTAATCAAATATTTCATTTCTTCAAGTGGGAATCGAACCCACCAGTTGCTTTTACAGTCACACTTTGTGCCCCTGCGCGATAGGCCTACATACATAGCTACGTAGGTAAAAAAAATAATTAATTTATATACATATTTATTTACGTACTATGTTCACCCCTCCCCACAATGTAACATGAAAAAAAATGTATTATTGTAGGTCTAGTACAATAAAATAATAGTAGTAACATACGAGGTATACAATATAATACTAGTGATAATAAGAGATAAGACAATACACAAAGCAAACAATAGAGTAAAAACTATTCTTAAGATCGTGATATATGACCAGTTTAGAATTGGCAAAAGAGAATAGCGACACGAGGCGCAGTGAAAGATATCTATCTATACATATAATAAAATTGTAACTGATCGCTGTATCTATGCAAGGAATCATTATTGGGGGCATGTATCAATATCACAATGATTTTTAAAAATTTTGTCTGATTTTGTTGTGTGTGCACATGTGCACGCTAAACTTATAAGCGGCTTCACCGACTTAAATGTAGTTTTATCGAACTTTGGAAAACTATAGACTGTTCATTTAGACAAAATGTAAACAAAGAAATACTATTTCTCAAACTTTTATGCAATATTTTAATTTTTATTTAATTTGGTCCAGGTCCACTTATGTTACAGTATAAAAAATATTTATATAACAGAAACAAAATAATCAGAAAACTTAAAGCTTAACAAAACAATAAAAATCAATGAAAATATCTGGAAACATTACTCTCGTATCAACACCAATTTACCAATAGCCGCCATTTTAATGGCGGATATAATCTGACCGATGACAAAAAAGTTTAATGTAAAATGTTTGCAGTACCTGTGCCCTATAATTTATTACAGTAGTTTATTTTTATAGAATTTAAATGTATCTCAAGTTTGAGAACAAGGTGGCATCTGGGTGGTTTCATATTCCATGTATTTGAAATTTATTGTTTGAATTCAAATTTATTTATTTTCTTCTATTTATGACAGTGTTAAATAGGGTAAATAGAGATATTTTTAAATTTTACAATATTCATGGCTTTAAATGTGATAATAATCTTTATGTTTTGTTATTGTATTCTTTCCACTTCCAATTTTATAAAATTACACATTGTATTAATATTTTATTTGCAATTTTTTTTAATTTTAAAACAATTACAAAAACTATTAAATCAATCTTGATTTTATTATTAATTAATCAATTTTCGTCACTGACCACAACATTAATAATATAAAAACCGTGCAACTTTTCTATAGTACAAATTTATGCAATTTAACCACCGACGCTCATTTTCGCATATTTTCGCTATATTTTTAAAGTGTTATTCCACACTTAGGAAAGAAAAATACTTTTTAAAAAACATTGTGGCTATCGATGAAATTATATTTTATAAAATTGATTATAGTGCTCCGACCGTGCCAGTTGAGCACATATCACTTTGCCAATATAACGTTGTGTGAAGAAGTCACGAAGGAGGTTAGGTACGGTAAAAAGGAGAGATAATTTTACACATCTGGAGAAAGCATGTTAATAAAAATGTTAAAAATAGCCTTATCTATAAAAAAAATAAAAATCAATATATACATAACAGATGATTAGTAATAAGAAATGTATAATACAAAGGTTATCTATACTTATAACAAAATGGTAACAGATTGGTGTCTGTACGTGAAAGATGTTTAAGAAAAAATATTATCGGGGATCTTTATTAATGTAATAAGTATAAACCAAAACAATGTTTTAAAAACTTTTATTTGTTTGTTAAAATATAGGGTTTGTATATGTGTCTTATTACAATCGGTTCATAAATAAAATAGTTACATCAGTGTGAAGTACTTAGTTCGACAATTTTTGGTAATTGTTATAACAGTTTTACTGAAAATGGTTGAATCTTTAGCTTTCAATTTGTATGATGATAAAAACACCGAGATTTCAAGATTTGGGATCAGGATCGGTGTTTACGCAGTAAATATTGCGTTTGCCGTGCTCGTGTACTTACTGTCTAGCTAATAACATATAGTTATTTAAATTCAAATTCAAAATATTCTTTATTCAAATAAACTCTTATAAGCACTTTTGAATCGTCGAATGAACATATAACAAAAAAAAAGCTACCACCAGTTCGGACGTTGTGAACAGTTGCTCTTTTCAAAGTCAATGGTATAGTATATAGTTAAATTACATTATCTGGCAGCTATCCTGCATCACATTCAATAGACATTAATTCCATACATGTTTATCCTCTAAATATTCTTGGACAGTGTAATAAGCTCAACTTGTTAGTATTTATTTTAAAGCTACTTTGAATTGTGGTAGTGGCAAACTTAGAATACACTGCGGAAGTTTATTATATACACATACTAGCGGCCCATTCGCGGCTTCGCTCGCATACCACTTATAATTGATTTATTATCCTGCATTTTCCATAAAATAATCAATATAAATTATATAATTAATATAATTTTTACATTCAATAATTTTGAGAAACTGCAAGCACTAACATAGCTGCTTGCGAGGACGAAATCGGCAGCAAGGGCGCCCCCCTCTGGACTCATGCCTATATTTGCGGCCGTAAACGGAGCGTTCAATTATCTAAAATTTATATTTTCTCAAAAAGTATACGTTTAAATTACATGCTATAAAAGACAAAGCATTTCTTCATAAAAAGTCCTTGATGATGGAATAACTTTCGCTCGTAAGTTTCAATATCTTTATCAAATAAAAAAGGTTGAAATATCTCCTTGCAATTTTCAATTATTTTTTTATCACATATCAATAAAATATCTTATTGTGACTTATTTATAAGAGATAGATATATCGTATCACGGTCTTTTTTTTAGAACTAATTAAATAGAACATATTTGCAGCGCACGCGTTTAAAGCAATTCGATGGCGTTCATTATTATAGTTATTTCGTTATTTAAGACTAACTAATACGTACACCATAATATTACATAGCCTATAGCACTTCTGAAAAACGTAGCTTTCAAACAAAACCAAAAATAAATAAATCGGACCAGTACATCTTAACGTTTAAACAAACAAACAAACTTCAACTTTATTACATTAGTATAGACTAGCGGCCCGCCCACGGCTTCGCCCGCTTAAAATATATGATTATTTAATAAGCAGAATTGATTGACAACTATAATAAAATAAATAAATAAATCAGCTTCACGCTGTATTCCGCACACAGCAGAGTAGGCAGAGGGAACCTAGTGTTAAGACACTCCGTTCCCCACTTTCTGCCGAATTCTGGAGGCATTGCGTGTTGAGTGGCAGAACTCAACGCCGCGCTTAACCTTGACACCAGAGCGAAGAAATGGAAATATAAATTTAAGTAAATATTTCATCTCCTCGAGTGGGGATCGAACCCACAACCAGTCGGTTTTGCATTGCATTGCAGTCACACCTCGTGCCGCTGCGCCACGACTGGCCTCACACCCTATAATAGAATGACAAACAAATATAAAGACAACATACAACAACATATATAATATAAAGACAACTATAATGACTTCTAATATGATTTTTTGTTACTTTAATCTGTAATATTCTATTATGATTTTTTTACGACATTATCGTAACTTCTGTAAGAATTTTTGATTGTTTCGAACTAAAAAATATGACCAATGTCGATATTTGATATTCATAAAATATACATAAAGCTAATTATTTATTATATATATATATATTTTTGTAACATTACGTTCTTTTTACCTATGTTATGTTTTTTAAAGCTCTGTTAAATGTGCTGACGTCACTTAATAATTTAATGTACTGCTTCAGAAACAGCCTTAAATGTAAAATTATTGATTTGGTTAAGGATTCATAATATTCTTTGTAAAATAACTGTAATGTTTGCATATTAACTCCTGTTTGCATATTATTAGATAAATGAATAATTGGTAAATATGTAGTTATTACAGAGTACACGTAGAAAGGATGTTTTTAGGCATTTTTATATAGATTTATTTCAAACGAACGAACGAACCAAAAAATCTATGTATTTACTTGATATTTCTTTGAAGATCAAATCGTTCTTTATCTCTGTGTTGAATTAATTACGATTTAAACTTCACTATTATGATTTATGAAGGTAATCTCTAATAACAATTCAATTTTGTTTACTTAAAATAAATAAATCAGCTTCACGCTGTATCCCGCACATAGCAGGGTAGGCAGAGGGAACCTAGTGTTAAGACACTCCGTTCCCCACTTTCTGCCGAATTCTGGAGGCATTGCTTGTTGAGTGGCAGAACTCAACGCCGCGCTTAACCTCGACACCAGAGCGAAGAAATGGAAATATAAATTTAAGTTAATATTTCATCTCCTCGAGTGGGGATCGAACCCACAACCAGTCGGTTTTACAGTCACACTTCTTGCCGCTGCGCCACGACTGGCCTTGTTTACTTTATTGTATAAAATATTGTATAATAGTGCTTCAAAAATATATATTTTTATCAACAGTCATATAATCAAGACGTTTCGAATGTCATTCTTTAGCCAGGAATCTTACCAGCGCTATTACTATATAACATTCGCAGGCAAATGACGATAACTTTTTTTTAATGAACCGATTTTGATGAACCAAACTTTAGTACCTAAGTTGAGTTAAAACAAAGCAATTGGTGAAACTTTTAAGTTAATCGGTTCAGTACTTTCAGAGAAAAATGTGGACAAAAATATGTCGACAGACAGACAGACAGACAGACAGACAAGAAATTCAAAAAAAATCTTTTTGCTTTCTATTATTCTTTTTAAGTGTCCCTCTATCATTTCAGTCAAAATTACTAAATGTACAGACAAAATATTTTTACTGTCTTATTATATATAGAGAAAAAGAGAAAATATTATATAATAATAGTGCTTCAAAAATATATATTTTTATCAACAATCATATAACCCAGACGTTTCGAACGTCATTCTTTAGCCAGGGTCATACCAGCGCGATTTCTATATAACATTCGCTGGCAAGCTAATGCCTTGAGTTCATTCAAATGACGATAACTTTTTTTTTAATGAACCGATTTTGATGAACCAAACTTTAGAACCTAAATTGAGTTAAAACAAAGCAATTGGTGAAATTTTCAAGTAAATCGGTTCAGTAGTTTCAGAGAAAAATGCGGACAACAATATGTCGACAGACAGACAGACAGACAGACAGACAGACAAGAAATTCAAAAAAAATCTTTTTGCTTTCTATTAGTCTTTTTAAGTGTCCCTCTATCCATTTCAGTCAAAATTACTAAATGTACAGACAAAATATTTTTACTGTCTTATTATATATAGAGATAAAAGCCGAAAAATATTTTTATTAAATTTCCTTGTTGATGAAATAACTTTCGATGATAGTTTTCAATGTAAATGTAATATAGATAGACATTAATTAAAAAATAGCGGGCATGTCGCGCAGGACCAAACTTTACACCACGCCAAGAAAAGAATAAGAAGATAAATAAATAAAAAGAAGAAGAGAACCAAAGCGTAGCTTAAATTAATTATAAAGAGCAAATAATTACATAAAAATTAACAATATTTCGTAAATGTATGAAAATTTCTGCCCATTCGCGTCGGTCATTTATGCCGCCCGAAGGCTAGGTCATTTCGAATCAGTGACATCTCCTTAATTATTTATTAGAATATTATTCAGTAAACTATAATTTCAATCTAGATAAAAGGCTAAAAGTGACTATTATATTTATGTTCATAAGGATGAATATCAAGCAAGCAAGTTCATTTTGGGTGACGTTTTGCCTAGCATGTTATTAACATGGCAGAATAAATTGCATGTCAAATTAGAAAATATTTTAATATATTTAGAATATATGTGTAATGTAATGTGATATAGCCTATAGCACTTTTGAAGAATCCAGCTTACATACAAAACAAAAACAAAGTAAATCCGACCAGTAGATCCAGAGATCTTAGCGTTTAAGCAAACAAACAAACAAACTCTTCCGCTTTATTATATTAGTATAGATACTCAGACCCATACGAGATTTATAAATTTTTTGGAGGCAAAAACGTGGCGTAACAAGTTTATATTTATTTCTCGTTCCTATCGTATGCATATCACTATTTTTACTATGACACTGTACATTTTACCGGACAAATAGAATATTTTAATATACAAATTGTGAAGCAACTGTGATAATACCTGCATCTTTAAAAACATCTCGCAGAGAATCTCGAGCTCTTAGATTATAAATATATCTCACGGCTCTTTTTGGAGAATAAATATTGCATTTATATCTGAAGCACTGCCCCATAGCAACATTCCATAAAATAAAATACTACGAAAATAGCTATAGTAGACTAGTCGGGCAGTTTTAACGTCCATCATTTGTCTTACTTTTTTAATGGCGAACGCGGCAGAGCTGAGTTTATCCGCAAGTGCTTCCAGATGAGTGTTCCACTGGAGCTTGGAATCTATAGTTAAACCTAAGAAAATAGCTGATTCCGACATATTGAGGGTTTATTCTTTAATTTATAGACTAAAATTATGTTTTTTAACGTTTGGTAAAGCAAATTCAATACATTTAGTTTTTTTAGCATTTAACATTAGATTATTCATATCCAACCAATAAAGAATATGCGATAATGCACTATTCACTTCGTCATAGTTTGTTTTATTTCTGTCTATCTTAAATATTAAAGAGGTATCATCTGCGAAGAGTACAATATCACATAGGTTCTTTGCATAAAAAGGCAGATCGTTAATATAAAGAAAAATAAAAGAGGACCAAGAATAGATCCTTGTGGAAAGCCCATCTTTAGAGGAGATCCAGATGATTTTATATTATTAAATATTTTTCTTTTAAATTACTTAATGAGGCCGTTGTGGCGCAGTGGCACAAGCGACGACTACGCGACAATTTTAGGTTCAGTTCCCACTCGGGGAAATGAATTACAATTTATTAATATTTTAATTTCGTGGCTTTGGTAACAAGGCAAAGAGTGGCGTTGTGTTCCGCCACTCAATACGTGATGCCTCGAACAATTCGGCGAGAAGTTTGAAACGGAGTGTCTTAACACTAGGTTGTGTCTCTCTCTTTGCCTACCCACCAAAGCGATAACGCCTTGGTAGGCTTGTATCTGTGTGCGTCATTCTTGACAAATGGCGTTTTATTTTACTACGATAATTTTATTAATAATAATTTTGTTTGAATACACTTTTTAATTTTTGGAAAAATCTCTTTTGTTTTAATTGTATTAGGTTTTTATAGAGTAATTAAAACTGTGGTTCCATTTAAAGTTGTGATGACAAAACACTCTGTATAGGTATTGGATGTTGTCGTGTCGCAGGAGTACAAGAGTGTGACTGTAACGCGACGTTGTGGGTTAGGTCCCCACTCGAGGGAATGAATTATAATTTAATATTTTTTTCATTTCTTCCCTCTGGCACCAAGGCCACCACTCAACACGTTATGCCTCAAAAAATTCGGTGGAAAGTGGAGAACGCAGTGTCTTACACTAGGTTTCCTCTGCCTAACCTGCTGAAGCGGCAAAAATAATAAAAAATAGAAAATAATTCAGAGTCAGCTATTGTTTTATCTAGCCAAGTTTCAGTCGCTACCATCTTGTCGTAAATTAGCTTGCAAAGTAGCCATGCGAATACAGCTGAGTTTTGTTAACAATAGATATTAAACATATTGAATTACGTATAATAATAAATCGGTAACGAAAATTATTCAAAATCAAATTCAAATACTATACAAATATGTGTTTGATATTTAACCTGTTAAAAGATCAGTTTCAAGTTAAATATAAGATTTATTAAATAATTTAAATTAAATCAGCTTCACGCTGTATCCCGCACACGACAGGGTAAGCAGAGGGAACCTAGAGCCAAGACATTTCTGGAGCTATTGCATGTTGAGTGGCGGAACTCAGCACCAAAGCGATGAAATGAAAATATCAATTTAAATAAATCTTTCCTTTCCTGGAGTGGGGATTGGACCCACATTCAGTCGATTTTACAGTCACAATTTACCTGCGCTACGAATGGCCTTATTTAAAATTTACATATAATACGTATTATATCTTAGTTTACATACAATACGTATCTTTTTCACCAGTACTATTGTCGCCATTTGCTTTATCAACTCTACACAGTGTCATGCGTCACGACCTCACGGCATATGAGACTGCTATTATTTTATTATACTATACCTACAAAAGTTTTTCGGTATAATATTCGAGGGGTGACAGAATCTATACTAATATAATAAAGCGAGCTTCAGGAGTGCTATAGGCTATATTTTTTATTCAGGAGTGCTCTTTTTATTCTGCGACTGGCGTGGCTTAATGTTTACTATTAAACTGACGTGAACTTTTTTACCAGCAAATATTTTTATAGCAACTTATGCAATTATTTTATTATCTATATATATAAAAGGACATGTACCTGACTGACTGAGGTAAGACGCACGTACAGCTCTAACCGCTGTGCGTAGAAACGTGAAATTTGGACATATGTTTATTCTCATAATCTGGACATCCACTAAGAAGAGAACTTGAAAAATTTTAAACCTAAAGGGATGAAATAGAGGTTGAAAGTTTGTATGGAAAAAATTTAAATCGGCACCGATTTTTAAAAAAATTGAAATTCAGACTCTTAAAAATATTTCATTGAAAACGTGTTTCATGGTTTTTTAGTATTCACTCCCTAAGGGTCCAAATAAAGGGTTGAAAGTTTATATGGAAAAATCTTTAAATCGCCACCGATTTTTAAATTAAGACTGTTAAAAATATTTTATTGAACACGTGTTTCGTGTTTTTTTTTAATTCACCCGTAAGGGTGCAAATAAGCGGGCGAAGCCGCGCGCGCCCACTAGTTATTTATTAAACTTCTAGTCTGTTATTTGTACTAAATTTATTTTAAATAAGGAAAACAATGAGTATTTTCAAAATCAAACAGATTGACTTTACATAAATCACTCTATGATCTCTCTATTTCTTCTTTAACATTAAAGACATAGAAAAAAATACAAAATCAAGTTCATTTATATTTAACACTAGATATTTGGAAAATTTACTATTACTTTAATAAGTCTAGAAAATATGAAACCATTTAATGGTTGAATACAAAATTAGACAGTCTCAAAGTTACACAGTTTTGACAATTATTAAATGATCAAATTCCGAACCGAACAGAGCCTTCGAACAATCACTAAAATAATATTTAGTCTCATTTTCTTTATTTTTGTTAGACAAATTGGATACAGTAGTAGTGATTTGTTTGAATACATCCAA
>JAJHJA010000846.1:0-160048 GCA_021202915.1 Heliconius himera
TGCTACGTACTAACCTAACAAAAACAAAATATAACTATACTCACAGATAACCAGGAAAATCATTTCCAATAGATATCTATTCAAAACACTAAATCTATTGGTCAGTTACAACGATAAGACGGACTAATAGCCGGATACAATACGCTCGAGTACCATACACTGATACATACAATGGCGTGTAGAGGATAATGACGATCATTACGTCCATCTTTTGTCCGTCTGTCTCTAATTGAGCAACCATGGTTACGGAGTACGTAACTTATGGTGAAGGTGTACTTCATTGTATTGGGTTTATGTGGTTTTAGCAATAAAATTGGCTATTAATGTATATATATAAAAGGACTTGTGCTGACTGACTGAGGTAAGACGCACGCAGAGCCGTAACCGCTGATGGTAGAAACGTGAAATTTGGGCAGATGTTTTTTTTCATATTCTGGACATCCAGTAAGAAGGGAATTTGAAAAAAAATAACCTTAAAGGGATGAAATAGGGGTTGAAAGTTTGTATGGAAAAACTTTTTAATCTGTACCGATTTTTATAAAATTTGAAATTCAGACTCTTAAAAATATTTCATTGAACACGTGTTCCGTGGTTTTTAAGAATTCACCCCCTATGGGTTCAAATAAGGGGTTGAAAGTTTATATGGAAAAATCTTTAAATTGCTACCGATTTTTATAAAAAAATAAATTCAGACTTAAAAATATTTTATTGAACAAGTGTTTCGTGGTTTTTTTAGAATTCACTACTAATAAGCGGGCGAAGCCGCGCACGCCCTCTAGTATGATATAATATTGAGGACTGCGGTTGTGGGTTAGATTTTAATTTGGGGTTTTTTTCCTCGGTAACAAGGTGAAGCGTGGTATTGAATTCCGTCACTCAACACGCAATGTTTCGGATTTTCCTTTTGCAAACCTTGCTGTGTTTGGAGTACAGTGTGAGCCTACTTAAAACGTTTGTCACCTATACAGGTAAATATACTAAAAAGTATAGAAGCATTACACTAAAGTAAGTTTCAACTGAGGTTTGAGGCCAGTCGTGGCGCAGTGGCACAAAGTGTCTAAAACCGATTGGTTGTAGATTCAAGTCCCACTCGAGGAGATGAAAAATTTACTTACATTTATATTTCCATTTCTTCGCTCCGGTGTCCAGGCAAAGCGAGGCGTTGAGTTTTGCCACTCAGCACGCAATACCTCCGGAATTCGACAGAAAGTAGGGAACGGAGTGTCTTAACATTATGCCTACCCTGCCCACCCTGCTGTGTGCGGGATATAGCGTGAAGCTGATTTTTTAAGTTTCAACTGTATCATATATGCATCTACGTTACTACGCATTATTAGTATTTTTTTCAATTTTGAATGATTTTAATGCAAATATAGATAAATATACCGATTTCTTTTCATTTCTAAGTTATTCAAAAATACAAAAAAATCAACTTCACAAAAAAAATAAACTTCACAAAAAACCTCTATAACGAAGACAATCCGCCTTCACGGTAGCACAAATTACAGTAATACTCTCACTCGAGAGCCACTGAAGTTAATAGTAAAAGTAATAGTAAAAAATTTAGAGTGGTCAGCGGACAAAGGAGTTTCGAACAATTTTCTACTTCATAGAAGAGTTGGATCATTCGCTTTGGATGTAAAAAGTTTTGGATGCGGTTTTAGAGGAAATGTGCAAGGGTATTGTGCATAGTGGAAGTCGTTTTATTGGTTTCTTATATTTAAAATGTTTTTTTTTATTTCAACCTAAATTATAATTTAAACAAAGTATTTATTATGACAGATTGTAGTATCTTAAATTAATAAATAATAATAATCAAAGCTTTATCACACAGAAGTTTCCCATTACTTTGTAGGTACATTTTTATAAGCAATAGGCAAAAAATATAGAAAACAAACTATAGGATAACCTCTGAATATAGACTAGTTGCCTTAAAGAATTAACCTTTCGAAAAAAAGGACGAAGTAAAAAATAACAAAAACAATAAACTATTTATGATACGTGACCTCTCTTTGTATGTAAGAGACTGTGCATGAGTAAAGGTGATAGGTGTATTATGAGTAAATATGTATGTGTGTGCCACATGTGTGTAAATGTAATAAAAAATACAGAATATATTTTTAAAAATATATTTACCTTTTTATAGATAAATGACCGATATAGAGAAAAAATATTTAATAAATGCTTAACTTAAAAGACTAGGTGTATCCCAGACCGTGTATGGCTACGACGCTTAGTAAGGACATGAAGGTCAAATGTTAATCTGAAATGTTGTTCGAGGATGATATTTATTAGAAACAATTATCTGACACTCAACACCTCGCAATATTTTCTCTTCTTCTTCTTCTCGCAAAAGTTCATAAGTGGAGAACAAACGCGGACAGACAGAACCGACATTCAGTAAGGAGCATAGCGCAATATAAAGATTATTAATGTTTGATTTTACAGCTCCGCCTCAGGTTATAATACAATAATTTAAAAGTCACTGACATAAAACAAAGAATAGTTGTTTAATGAGTGAGAAATCAGCAACATGTCGTAAGTTTTTAAATATAAAAATCTATTTACGTATACGCTCAGCAAGTTTCTTTATATGTTCACCAAATCGCAAATTTTCGTCCAATTTCATCCCCAAATACTTAATACTGAACTTCCCTTAAAGTATATAGCATGAACAGCTTATGATTAAGTTACATGTATGAGTAATGATATTTAACGTACGATTAAGAGTATAGCGTACTTTAAGAATTACCATTTGATAAAGCATCCTTTAAGAATTACCATTTAGTAATTTCGAAGGTTATATATAGATCGTTGATATAAATTAGAAGAGTTCCTTGTGGAACTCCAAAAGAGACTTTAAGTCATCACTAGTATAGTTACCAACTTTGGAGTTTTGAGATATATCAGAGAGATAGTCATAGAAAATGTTGAATTGTCAATCAATCAGGTCAGTCTTACTAAGGACTGGATGGCAGTGAGTTCGATTTCCACTTGATAATAAAATATTTATATTTTTTCGCTCTCGTTGACATAGTGCAGCATTGAGGTATGCTCTAATTTTGCTTTCAACGTGAAAAGCATGAGGCAAAAAATAGAAAAGAGATTTAGTAAATAAATGCTCTTGATATTTGTTTAATTAAAAAGTTTATTTTTTTAATACTTTATAACATCAATAAGAATAAAAAAGAAAATCCCGATTTTAATATAAGGGCGGCTTCAATACCACAGGGTATCTGTTCCAGGTTACCTCTACGTATGTATTACATGCTAATTTACTTCGCTACATAATTATCAGTTTTCACGATAATACAATTATTACAAGTTGGCCAAATTCAATATCTTTGATTTTAATATATAGTTATATACATACATACAAGGTTACATAGGTACAAGTCAATCTAAAAAAAGCAATTAAAACGTATTCAGAAATTCAGAACACATAAATTAGCATACAGCCTTATCCAAAATAATATTAAATTAAATGAACCGTATTCACCAACCACCCATTGTAAGTGAAAAATGCTGTAAAACTGAAACGGGAAGTATGGAAAGTTCGTACAAAGCATTGTAGTAAACGAAAAAAACGAAGTGCCATTCCGTTTTCCCTTTGACGACGTTTATCTTTATGATTTGACGGGTTTTAAAGTTACTTATCTGTGAAGTTCTGGTTTCGCTTTAATTTAGGCACTTTGTTCTATTTTTTAGATTTTGTATTAATTATCTTAATTAATTTTTATTGTTGAAGGCTAGTCGTGGTGCAGGGGCACAGAGTGTGACTGTAAAATCGACTGGTTGTGGGTTCGATTCCCACTCGAGGAAATGAAATATTTACTTACAATTATATTTTCATTTCATCGCTCTGGTATCGAGGCAAAGCGCTTCGTTGAGTTTTGCCACTCCACACGCAATGCCTCCAGAACTCATCGGAAAGTAGGGGACCGAGTGTCTTAACTCTAGGTTCCCTCTGCCTATGTGCGGAAACAGCGTGAAGTTGTTTTTTTAATTTTTTTTTACTTTATACGTAATTCAACTTAAAACTAAGTAAACAAAACTAAACTAAACTTAAATTTATGGTGCTTTTCTGTGACATATCAACATGTATATTAGATTTAAGAGATATTTGCTTAAAATACCACTCGATGAACATCTTGTACTTAGATATACTAAACTGGCTATATTCTTTTGTAACTATATAATAACATATAGTAAAGTGAATTTGACCCATTTGGATTAGTAGTATCATCATGAAACTTGGCATTTATACGTAGCTTAGGTGTCAATAAATAACATAGTATATAGAGGTGGTATGATGGAGCCAGTACTTGAATGGAGAAACCCTTAACATTTCTCTCCCTTGAACCTCATATAATTTAAATTTCCGGTCATATTTTGTAGCACTTGTAGCGTCCACTATAAAGACGTGTATTGCACACTAACACTAATGTATACTTACACTCACACAAACACTAAGCTCAGCTCACGCCTCGCGGTCTGTATCTAGTATACCTTTCTACATCACGTACTAATCATAATTTGAATTTTACGCTGAAATCGTTTTGAGTTCAAAATAACAACTAACAAACTATTATAAAATGGATTTCTCTCTCTTTTATTAAAATCTTCACAAAATCTAATAAAGCCAAGTAAATATACTATAAATCACATTAATTTAAATAAAACTTGGCAAAGATATTCGAAAATTTCAATATAAAATCCTTTTCGAATATCGAAGTCTACTATACAAGCCAATCTGTAAACAACTCGTAATTCTGTCCTCGAACGCACTTTATGATGACTATAATTTGGTATCATACTCAGGGCTCTTATCGTGCTATAATAGTATGTGTTTTATTTGTAGCTTCATTTCTATAAAATATTATTGAAT
This sequence comes from Heliconius himera, assembly GCA_021202915.1. Lineage (NCBI taxonomy): Eukaryota > Metazoa > Arthropoda > Insecta > Lepidoptera > Nymphalidae > Heliconius > Heliconius himera. The sequence goes on from JAJHJA010000846.1 coordinate 4,889, forward strand.
ATTACATTTTTATTTTCGTTCTTAGGATATTTGGGAACAGTTCTTACCTGTGGTTTTATCTGGGTTCTAAAAGAAATAGCTTAGAGTTTTTTATGAAACATAGTTCATTCTAAGGGCTGAGGTAAATCTAACATTGGAGTTAAATCGAAACGAATGAACTTAAAAATTCCTTGATAAATCAATACAAAAGTATGATTAATTCGAAACAGCATTTCCTGAGATTAGCGCGTCCAACCAAACAAACTCTTTTTATAATTTATATACGATTAGTTTAAATCATATTATTATCTTTTCATAATTTATATACAGTTTTATAATATAAGTATAAAGTAAAGATCTTCTTCACTAAAACCTAACTCCACAAAGAAAATAATATATGTAAATCGTTAATAATATAAATTGTATGTTTGAACTCATTAATTTATGATTGTATTTTTAAAGCTGTAGACGTGACAGAGAGTCACAGAGAGAATTGAGAGGATAAAATCCTTTATTTTTATTGTAATTGTCATCACTTTTTATCACTGATATATTTTAGGTAGGACTTACGTAGCTTCTACTTACCTATTCAAAATAAATAATAACCCCAAAAAAGTATGTAGTAAACAGTTCTTTCTTTGTGATCTTTAAAGATAATTCCGTAGAAATATTAACAAAAACAATTAATGTTTACATATAAATGATCTTTCGTCACATTCACATGTCATTATTCGACAGCACGAATCATGTTCTATTATTTAAGATTCAAAGGCGTCTTATAATTACCATGATTTTCTCTTGTTTCAGTATTTTAACCTTAAATAATATTTGAAAATGGCTTTTTGTGTTTAGATTCAAAATTAAGGTAAAGAAAAGATTCAATAGCATAGTGTGATAACTTTGGTGAGATCGATTTCACCTAAGGGAGATGAATTATACAATGATCTTCCGTTCTAGCAAGATAGAACGCGGTGTTAAGTTCCGCTTCTAATGCATTCAATGTCATATTCAATATTGTACTTATTATTTTATCATAACGGCCCTAATATGTATATATACATATTAAAATTATGTACAAAATATTTTTTTTAATGTTCACGCTATATATATAAACATATATATATATATATATATATATATATATATATATATATATATATATATATATATATATATTCCTCATATAGCAGGGTAGGCAGAGGAAACCTGGGAATATAGTGTCAAGACACTCCATTCCTATTAAAAAACATCCAATTCATACTTTCTGCCGAATTCTAGATACATTGCGTGGTGATGGGCGGAACTCAACTCGCTTTGTCTAGTTACCTGAGCGAGGAAATGAAAATATTAAATTATAATCGAGGAATTGACCTAGAGGCCAGTCGTGGCGCAGCGGCATGAGGTGTGACTGTAAAACCGACTGGTTGTGGGTTCGATCCCCACTCGAGGAGATGAAATATTTACTTAAATTTATATTTCCATTTCTTCGCTCTGGTGTCCAGGTTAAGCGCGGAGCGCTGAGTTCTGCCACTCAACACGCAATGCCTCCAGAATTCGGCAGAAAGTGGGGAACGGAGTGTCTTAACACTAGGTTCCCTCTGCCTACCCTGCTGTGTGCGGGATACGGCGTGAAGCTGAATTGACCTCGAGTGAAAATCGAACCCCTTACCTGTCATATTTACAGTCACACTCTTGTGCCATTTCACCACAACTGCCCTAAAAACGTAGTTAGAACACATCAACCAAGTACACTTAAACTAAACAATAAATATTTTACATATAAACCGTTTAATCTAAATTTAACTGCCATTCGACAATTAAGTATTACGATGGAGGATTACAACTATCAAACTAGGGACGTATAAAGCAGGTGATACCCACGGTGTTATGGTCATCATAAAAGTTATGGTTTGAGCTACGGCATTAATATTTACGCATATGTATGGGATATTATGATATTTTTATAGGCTTCTCCGTATATTAATGGAGAGAAAGTAGAGATAAGTCACGTTGTTTTTTTTTATTTAGCTTCTCGCCTTATTCCGTATATAGCAGGGTTGGCAAAGGGAACTTGGAAACCTAGTGTTAAGACACTCCGTTCCTATCAACACACTTCCAAAAATAAAAATATTAAATATTTCATTTCCACGAGGAGGAACCCACAACCTATCACGTTTACGGTCGCTCAGTTGTGCACCTACCTACGCCACAACTGGCTTCAACTACTACTTTAGTATTTAAAGTTACTCAAAAGAAAAAAATGTATATCTTTGAAGAACAACGATGTGTTTTTTTTATCATAGCTCTTACAAAAAGAATTATATTCGATTGAAGTTTTTAAATTTTTAATCTGTAAATTAAAAACTTTTAAGCTTTTAAACTTAATCTGAAAAAATATATGATAAATTATCTTCTCAGTTTTCAATTCATTAATTTGTTTGTTTTTTTCACCAAATAGACACTTATTTATTATTCAATGTCTATTTATAACTTACAATGCAATGTTATTGTATAATACTACACGACACGTCTTGCATGTCGATACAAATTAGACACGAATAAACCGACACGGCAACTTAGACATATGCGCATAAATTATGAATTAGTATGGTGCAGTTAGGATTTGTCCAAATAAATTGGATGGTTGTGGGTTCACTTCTTTTCTAGGGATACTTTAAATAACATTAGAAGCCCGGCTTTGTGCGTTTAAACGTATTGTTATATTGTCCTCACTAATTGTCACACAAGGCCAGTCCTGGTGCAAAGGTACAAGCGTGCCACTGTAAACTCGACAGGTTGTTAGATGGATTGGCCCTTGAGGAATTGAAATTATAAATATTTTCATTCCCTCCCATTGAGTTCCTCCATTGAATGCAGTGCCTTCGAAATTCAGTGGATAATGGAGAACGAAGGTGTCTTCATGGGAACATAACGTGTTAACATTATGTTCCCAGGATCTCTCTGCCTATCCTGTTGTAATACAGCGTGAAGTTAAATCACCTAACTAAATATATAAATGTGAGAGAAAGAAACTAAAGAAAAACGATAGATAGTACACAGCTTCATGCTTTACTTCATCTAATATAGAGGTGATGAGGCAAAGATAACTAAGTGTCAAAATACTTTCCTCAGCTTTCTGCCTAAATTTCAGACATTACGTGTTGAGTGATGGAACTTACTGCACATTTTATCTTATCGAAACTGAAAATCAGTCCTTCCCCCCAACCAAAATCGAATTTAAAACCGTCACATCGACAGCCATAATAGCAGTATATATTTTAAAAACTCATACTTTTATAATATATTAATTCAAAATAATTTTAAACTAAAACTCGTTCCTCAAATTAAATATTCCTTAAAACAAATTCCATATTTCTGTAATTACGAACTACTAAAACTTTCCACCGTACATTATTTCTTGCACTGTAGATGTAGCAGTCTCGTCAAGCTGTGATATTCACAAATGGAACTAATCACTTAATACAGGTGAAAGTTTCTATTGAAATATTGGAAGTTTCGAAAGACGGAGAGAGGAGTGGTGTACTACGGTATCTGGATAGGTTATATTTTATTTTTTATTTATTTGTATTTTTTTTATAGAACACCTGATTGTTATGGATTCGATGTAGAAAGTGTGGCGTTAAGTTCAAATACGCAATATGTCAGAAATTTGGCTGAAAGTGGCGAAAGTAAGTGTCTTGATGGGAAACAGTGTCTTAACATTAAGTTTAAAGTTTCCTTTGACTATACTGTTAAGTGTAGGGTATTTAAACATTAAATTATGACCTTACAAAATCTACATAGCAGTAGTAATTTTTTTAACATTTTTAAAGTGTTTTTCCACACTTAGGAAAGAAAAATACTTATTAAGAAAACGTATAAAAATTTGAACCCGCGCCTCTTTGGAAACCATCCAAACGCTCTGATCAATTAAGCCATACGTTCTCATCGAGCTACGCCGAAATTCTTATACGCTTGTTACAACTAATTCATGTTGTTGGCATCTCTGTAGGGAAATTTTTAGAAGTTTTGACTACCCAAATATAATTATTTACAATTATCGTTGAGCAAAATACAATTTTTCGCAAATAAAAAATAAAAAGTACTGGATTTGAAAAGCTGAAGCTTAGTATGTAGGTAGGTTTTTTTTGGAATTCTGACGAGATCCAGGCTAGTTTAACTTATTCACATAGTAGGGGCTCCCAATATAATATTCTTTCGATAATCTCGAACGCTTACGTGAAACGGTGTTTGACTTCAATCCACTCTAGAACAACGGACACAAAGTAATATTTTTGAAAGCATATTTAAAGTAAGTGTATAATATTGGAAAAGTCTTATGGAAATTAATCTTTTATAAAAGAATATGTAGATGTATGTAAGATTTAGAAGTAACTGCGTGTAATAGAAGAAAAAAAGTTTCTTGATATATTATTTATTAATGTTGTAAGCAGCAAATATATGAATGTTTAACTTGAAATGGGATGATGAACAAGTTTTCCACTCGTCTCTGGTCACAATGCAAAAAAATCGTAACAGTAAACAGAAAAAGCTATGTTCACATTATAATTGTATTTTTTTTATACAAGAAAATGTATTGTCCATCGTGGTGTAACAGCAGTGCATCTGACTCTAGACGCGGAGGTGGTGATTATTTTAAAGATATTTTTTTATTTCTTTGTTCTAATTCAAAGCGCGGCGTTGAGGTCCACCACTAAATAGGCAGTGTTACGAAAAGCAGGAAATGGAAAGTTTTACTTCTTTATTACCTTGCTATATGCGTGAAGCTAAAAAAGTAAAAAATATCAAGATTTCGTCTTATAGAATTCTCTATAGGCTGAACATTTAACAGCGACTATTACACAAAAAGGCCTCATCTTATATAACTTGACTCTATTCAAAACCAAATTTAGATTTTGAATAAACAAAAAAAGGTATTATATTTATTTAAATAAATAAATCGTATTTACTTATATTCAATACAATCATATTTTTCTAGCAACCCCCTACATTGTTAGCTCCGTGCGCGGACGCCATTAAAACGCACAGCCGTATGTATGACAATTCAATTTGTGCCCCAATAATATCGGATTACGAATAATGGACAAAGAAATCCGACTGGAGGAAATATCGACGATGTTCGTAATAGGGGACTTTCCAATATATATTTTACTAGCGGCCCGCTCGCGGCTTCGCCCGCATACTTCTTATATTTTTTTATTATGCTGCATTTGCTAATAAATTGATTGTGTAATATATCTTTGTCAAATAAAAAACTATGAAATATCCACCACCTTGCAAGTTTAAATATTTTTTTTATCACAAAATGCCCTATTGTGACTTATTTATAAGAAGTAGGTATACGGTGTCGCAAACTTTTTCTTAAAATAAATAAAAAATAAAAAAAAACAAAAATTAACTATTTCTGCAGCGCAGGTGCTTAAAAGAAGTCGATAACTTTAATTTTTATTGCTATTTCGTTATTTAACGCTAATCAAGACTTACACCGTAATGTTATATAACGTATAGCACTCCTGGAGAATGTGGCTTTAATACGGAACAAAAAAAGTAAATCGGAGCAGTCAATTCAGAGATCTTATCTCTGTCCGATGTATTTCCGTGTTTAAATAAACAAACAAATTCTTCTGCGTTATTATATTAGTATAGAATATTTTTTTTCCAATAATATTTTCTGCCTAATTTTTATATATTGCGTGTTGAGTAATAGAGGCCTACCTAATGTTAAGTCACTCAGTTTCCAGTAAGACACTTCCTTTCCTTTGAGTGGCGGAACTCAACGCCCCGCTTTGCCTCGTTGCCAGAGCAAGGAAACAAAATATTAAAAAATGTATTTCTTCGAGAAGAAATCGAAACGACAATTTGTCGCATTTACTATCACACGCTTGTGTCCCTGCGCTACGCCACGACTGCCCTCAATATACAATGATCGTGGGTTCAATCCCCACTTAGTAAATTATTTTTTTTTTCTATTTCTTCGCTCTAGAAAGCAAAGGAAGTCTTCACCTACACTGCTATATATGGGAAACAAAAAAATAAGTATCCCAATGAGAACGCACCAATATCTACACCAACACCAACAAAACGTGAGTATCAAACCGTGAACGTGGGGCAGTAAATTGCGGCCGATACAGGAGCTCGGTAACCACGGCTTGCTATTATAATAGTGAAGTATATTTTGATTTTCTTTACATCTGTTTACAATACATTTTATAAAATAAATAAATATATAAATCAGCTTCACACTGTATCCCACACACAGCTGGGTAGGCAGAGGGAACCTAGTGTTAAGACGCTCCGTTTCCCATGATTTTTTAGTTATTTTTATTATTGTCATAAAATATTTGACAGGTATTTTTTTTATTTGTGTACCACACAAGAAAGAACGTACAGAGAACTTATAGAAACAGAAAGAATGCGTATTTTTTATATTTAGAATAAAAACAAATATAGAATTTTTATATATCTATAGATATAGAAATGAATTCAGTGGCAGAGTAAGTCAGTAGTGTTTAAAGTATTTTTTTTAAGTTAAACGCAACGGCTGTGGGTTTGATTCTCGACCGGAGAAATGTATTGTTCCCATTTCCTCGTTCTGGTAATCACTCAGGTTTTAAAATCAATCTAAAATGTATGGAAAACTCTTCCAATATATATCCATTTAATATGTTAGTATAAGTATATGTGTAATAGGTTATTGACACGCAGGGGTTTGTAACGCTTATGCGTTAGACTGTAAATACGACGGTCGTGAGTTCCCACTCGAGGGAATGAAGTATTTGATGTAGTAACGAGGCAAAGCACGGTACTGAGTTCCAATACTCCACAGCCAATGTCTTGAGAATTTAAATGAAAATGCGCCACGACTGGCTTTAATATACTATAAAATAATCTTAATTTCAATAATGGCCTCAAAATAATACATAATATACACATATTATATTAGGGTTGGTTTACATTATGACTTACAAATCGTTAAATTTAATACATTTCCACCGGAACCATAATCTTCTATATAAACCAGTACCTCCACAGTAATCATGAAAGAGAGTTGTAAATCCAAGCATCCGACATAACGTATAGCCATATATTCGCCATTAAGGAATCATTGGCAATTAAGCAGATTGGTAGCTGGCGGCATTAAACCACGTTTAAATAGTGAATCGGACAGTTTATGGGGTTTGCCTTCGTGCCTTTACGTCCAGTCTTTAAAATTATATTGCTATCACACATCTAGATGTAGAGGTCGTCGTGACGAAGTGGAAAAGTGTCTGACTGTAAGTGCGACGGTTGTAGATGCGAATTTCACTCAGGAGAAACTTGTTTAACATTTCTTAGTTCGGGTTACTAGAACGCTGCGTTAAGTTCCGCCATCAATAACATCTAGAAAATTAGGCGGAAAGTGGAGAGCGAAATGGCTAACACAAGGTAGTATGCTACTATTATTATATTACTGCCTCGTCTTCATGCCTTTATGTCCAGTATTCAAAATAATATTATTATCACATATTTAGACGTAGAAGTCATTGTGGTGCAGTGGAATATTATCTGGATGTAAACCCGATTGTTGTAGGTGCGATTTTCACTCGGGGGATGATATTTTTCACTTTAGGTTATCGGAGCTAAGACTCCGATAACCTAAAAATGTGGTTTAGTGAATAATGCTTTGGCTCATTTATTACTAGAAACTCAACATGCAATGCCTCCAGAACTCGGCGGAAAGTGGGAAATGGAGTGTCTTAATACTAGGTTCCCACTGTCTACCCTGCTGTGTGCTGGATATAGCGTGAAGCTGATTTCTTGATTTGCTTTGGCTCGTGATGTGTTAAATAGGTCGAATCTTTTATCGTTGTAATCGTGATTAACCTAATATCTTTTAGTGATGCAGAGGAAACAGAATTAATAATTTTATATTATATCATCAGAAGATATCATTTTAATAAGAAATATGCCATCAGAAGTTTATTTAAATAACTGAAATTCGACAATATTATATTGTCATAACTTGAAGCTCTTCTGAAAAAAAGCCTCCCATCTTTCTTTCCACTATAACTAAAAATATTTAGAAAAATAATATTCTAGTCCCAATAAGTTGCCCACATAAACCCAGCACGAACATCCCAGCACCACTCATGAATCATGATTCATACACATGCAATCACTGTGCACACGTCCCTGCACTTTGACAAATGTGCAGCGGTTAGAGCGATTCATCTTGCCGGGCTTAAAGTATCGTTACTTGTATATAGCGTACCTGGTACAGATTTATGAATGTATTGGATTTTTATTTTTCAGTTTTACTTTGTATCTCGTGTGCAGATGAAAGAACGTAAAGTCTCAACACTAAGTTATATTAGTGTTAAGACTCTCCGTTTTTTTTCTTTTCGTCCAATCAATCAATTTCCATTAATGAGAGACTGACAGACAACACACAGCCTAGATATTGGAGCTCAAAAGTCAAAACTTGACATATAGATACGTATAATTTTTATTTTATTTTATATGAATTTATTATATTCGGTAATTAATAATGCATTATCTAAACAAAATTTACGTTATGCTATTATAACTAGTGACACTCCATTTCTCATTTTCCGTCCAATTTTCCAGAAGTTGCGTGTTAAATTGGAACTCAACACTGCCCTCTCTTCTGCTACAGCGAGGAAATAGAAATAATTAATTCCCCCGAGTGGGAATCGAACCCACAACTGTTGCGTTTACACCCATACGCTGTTCCACTTCGTCACAATATTATCTTATATAATGAACAAAAACTTCACTATACATAACGAAAATTAAAAAACAGTATTCAAAATAAGATTTTTCTATAACAAAACATAGACACGTCAACACCGGCATTAACAGTACCTAATATAGACAAGAGAGCAATTCTGTAGATTCGTCGATTCGAGGCAATCCAATCCATTTGCGTCGAGAAGTAGAGTTTGCCGGGTTAATTGTTCCATTACAAACATACATTTTCATCCAAAATATCTCCTAAACTACCAATTTAAGTCTTATTTCAAATAAAAATAAGATCGATGAAAGATTTTGGTAGGTTATTCGATAATTTGGGAATAAAGTGTTAGCAAAATACGTGTATTATCCATTCTGTGATTGAATTGCTTGCGAAGGGTTTAGACAGTCGCATCTCTTTTGTTTTGTATGTAAACAAAGACGTACATACAAATTGAATTGTGATGCCCATTATCATATAGCACCTAGATTGGTTGCCTGGGACAGGTTTTTGTTGAAATTTTTAAATTATTGTAGTTGTAGCGCAGCGGCACGAAGTGTGACTGCAAAACCGATTGGTTGTGGATTCAATCCCCGAGGAGAAACTCGAGGAGATGAAATATTTACTTAAATTTATATTACCATTTCTTCGCTCTGGTGTCGAGGCTAAGCGCGGCGTTGAGTTCTGCTACTCAACACGCAATGCCTCCAGAATTCTGCAGAAACTGGGGCGCGGAGGTTCACTACTTTACACTAATTAAAGGAGGCAGCCGTCGTTTTCTGATACACTTTTTTTATTTATGACGGTATTTAAATAATTTCCATTTAGTTGCTTTGGCAGGCAAATATAAATATCTCAAAATCTCGAAAATTGGACAAAAAGTGTCAAACATAGTGTCTTAGTACAAGAAAAGTACAAATATATTTGAGGCCAGTCGTGGCAGAGGTATAAGCGTATGACTGTAAATGTGACAAGTTGTGGAGTCGATTCCCACTCGAGGAAATGAAATGTTTAATATTTTCACCTCCTCGCTCTGATAACGAGACAAAGCGCAGCGTTATATTCCGCCACTTAACACGCAATGCCTTTAAGAATTGCCTAAAATGCAGAACCCTACTATGTACAGGATGTAGCGTGAACCTAAAATAAACTACAAACCATTTTGTCGTCAATACGTAGCGTTTTGTCTTCACTTAATTAAATCTTCATTCTCCCATACTTTAAAAACAAAATAAAAATATCATAAGCTAAAACAAACATAACAAATAGTTTATTTTCATTTCAACTCCTATTATCCCTTACATCCTCGGGTTACCTTATTACCGACCAATAACACATAATAAGAGAAACACACGAAACGTGATATTTTTTTAAAGAAAAAAAGAAGAAAAATGGACATAGAAGACCTTTAAAACGAAATGGGGGAGCAATTTAATTTTGTAAGGACAGTTGAAATCCTGAGCACATCGTGTACAGCTTTGATGTAATACAAACCCTCTGTTTTACAATAAATTTATATCAATTTATATTTGAAATGTATATCTTATAGATGTTTTCTGGACATTTGAAAAGTGATTGTTAGTTTTATGGCTTTTTAGGGGTTCTTAGTTTGTGATTAAGCGAATCCTTAGAATTTTGTTTATATTTTGCGATATTTTTGGTGTGTTTGATTGAAAACGCGACAGTTGTGGGTTCGATATTTACTCGGGAGAATTAATTATTTTAAATTCCTCACTTTGGTATTAAGAGAAAGTCTGCGTTGAGTTCTATCAATGTTTTTAATTTTGGTTGAAGCAAGTATTGGAAGAAGGAGTGTCTTAAAGGTAGATTCCTCTTGCCTATCCTACTACTATGTAGGAGAAAACACTATTCTTTACCCCGAATTGGAATGGAACCTAACACTGTCGCGTTCTCAATCAGACGTTGTGCAATTACGCCCTGACGTCCTCATATTATCCTATTACAAACATTTTTTTAGCCCTACGCTATATCCTATACTATACAAGGTAGTCAGAGACAACCTTGAAACATTATGTTAAGACACTCCGCTTCCATTAAGACTTTCTTTTTTTTTCGAATGGAAATCGAACCCACGATCTATTTCAAACATAAACATAAAGAGATAAACAAATAACAAATTATTGTGTTTTATCTTATCTATCTTTTGAAAATATATTATAAACAGCAAAAAGATGTTGAAATTCAAAAATAATTTGTCGGATCAAACGCAAATTCCCTTTGACCAGGTCACGCGTCGACGCCTCGCTTTCTAATAATTTTAATTTTAATTCCACCCCAAACGAGACTTTGTAATTAGGGCCATATTTCATGCTTTTTGATTAACTTCTTAATCTTTTATTAGTAGATATGAAAAAAAATATATATATTTTAAAAATATTAACCTTTTATATTTTTTACGCCTGATCTCGCATAGCAGGGTAGACAGAGATAACACAGAGTTAAGACACTCCATCCTCCTTTACAATTTAAACAATATCTGATGAGCTATGAAACTCAATGGACAACATTTTACAATCGAAATAATTCAAAGCACCGATTGAAGATCGAAGCAACAATCGCTGCATTTAGTTAGCCACTGTCCAACTGTGCCACAACGGCTTCATTTCTTAGGATTCCGTAGCCAAATGGCAGAAAACGGAATCCTTATAATTTTATCATATCAGACTATCTGTCCGTCTGTATCTGTTACTATGTCAGTATGATTGACTATGTCATTTACAATGCATTTGCATTCTGCATGAGTATATACTCATCGCTACCAGAAATATGCTTATAATAATATGCTACCAGAATGAAGAAATGAAAATAATTAATTTCTTCAAGTGGGAATCGAACTCACAACCATCGCATTTACAGTCACACACTACTTGCTTTGGCACCACAACGGCCTCTTCATAATATATGTTATCACAAACATAAGGAACAAACTTCCAGGAATACTAAAATAGCTTCCAGGATGGATGATAATATGTTATCAAAGCCACGATAAAACCGCTTCAGCCATATACCTACTGGTATAGTAGTGTTACGGCAAAATTAATTAAGCTTTTAATTATCCAACTGGCATATCTCATTTAATGCTCACTTAATAGTGTAACAAGGAACCACCTCATTAACATTAGCGTTTGTATCTGTCGTTATGTTGACGGAGTGTTTTAGAATTACAATTCTGAAGGAAAAAGGGTCTAACTTATGTGTTAAATTTTAAAAATAAATTAATTAATCAGCTTCACACTGTATCCCGCACACTGCATGGTAGGCAGAGGGAACCTAGTGTTTTTTTTTTTTTTTTATTATAATTTTAACTAAGCACTACAGACACGTAGTCCGTACTTTTTTTTAACTTTTTCATTATTATTAGCTAATCATCAATTTTATATTTATCTGCGTTTTATATTTATCTGCTAGTGTTAAGACACTCTGTTCCCCACTTCCTGCCGATTTCTGGAGGCGTTGTGTGTTGAGTTACAAAACTCAACGCCGCGCTTGTCCTCGACACCAGAGCGAAGAAATGGAAATATAAATTTAAGTAAATAATATATCTCTTCGAGTGGGGGTCGAACCCACAACCAGTCGGTTTTACAGTCACACGTTTGTGCCACTGCTTCACGACTGGCCTTTAAATTTTATTAAATTCAAACTTACTGATCCGATGCACTGTCTGGGAAATATAAAAAAACAGCAATTTTGTACTCTTTTATCTAGAGCAGGATTGGGAAATGGACCTTAGTGTTAAGAATCTCCGTTTCTCACTTTCCACGCCATTTTTGAGATATTGTGCATTGAGAAAGCCGAGCTGAGTCGGCTTGTTACCACAAAGGAAATTAAAATAATTAATTCTCCCAACTAAGAATTTAACCCATAACCGTCGCATTTAGTCATTTAGTATATAGCACCACGACAGTAATACAATATTATAAATCTTTACGTGTGACTGTAAACCCGACTGGTTGTGGGATCGATCCCCACTTGAAGAGATGAAATATTTACTTAAATTTATATTTTCATTTCTTCGCTCTGGTTTCGAGACAAAGCGCGGAGTTGAGTTCTGCCACTCAACACGGAATGCCTCCAAAATTCAGCAGAAAGTGGGGAACGGAGTGTCTTAACACTAGGTTCCCTCTGCCTACCCTGCTGTGTGCGGGAACAGCATGAAGCTGATAAATCTTTACATAAAAACATGGTTATACCACTTTCATGGAGGCTTCTTAAATTTAAATATACATACGTATGTACTCACTCGTATATTAAAATAATTAAATTTGTTAACACCGTATTAAAACGTGATGCCATTAAAAATAAATGCTTCACAGGATACTCTTTGATGAGACATGCACAAAGCATTTTTAATGTACAAATGTTATTTTTAGGCGACATCGTGAATTATTTTATGTATATTATACGAGTATATAAAACTCTTCTATTCATGGGTGAAAAAAAAAGAAATGAATGAAATTACGAGACGCAGAACTCTTAAATTTGTTATATATCCTACTAGGAGAGAAACCTCAAAAATCCTATGGAAACAGGAAAAAACGAGATCTTATGTTTTATAGATCACCCAAAGCAACATGCTGTCCCTAGTAAATGATATCTAAGTTTATTGACACATATCGATTTAAGATATCACTCAGGAAGAGAAAAGATGTGTGACTGACTGTAGCACGATTAGCCTTATTTGCCTCACTAGTCAGTGAATTAGAGTGGAATCTTTATTATTAAAAAAATAAAAAAAAATTAAATTAGCTTCACGCTGTATCCCGCACACAGCAGGGTAGGCAGAGGGAACCTAGTGTTAAGACACTCCGTTCCCCACTTTCTGCTGAATTCTGGAGGCATTGCGTGTTGAGTGGCAGAATTCAACGCCGCGCTTAACCTCAACACCAGAGCGAAGAAATGGAAATATAAATTTAAGTAAATATTTCATCTCCTCGAGTGGGGATCGAACCCACAACCAGTCGGTTTTGCAGTCAAACCTCATGCCGTTGCGCCACGATCGGCCTCAATGATTGATCAATCTTTATTATTGTTTTTTTTTAATATTGAAATAGGCTTGCGTTTTATCGCATCAAGCCTGATGACGGTGGTACAAGTTTGCCTAGTATGAAACATACGCTACAGTCTCCGGTTGCACCGGAGGAGAGTGGGTCATTTTATTATTAAAAAAAACATATGGTACAAGATCACCAGTAAATCAGTTAGACCGAAACCCGTATTAGCGGTCACTGAAAAGGTAATTTGTTTCTAGGTATGCCAAGAGTTTAGAATGTATGCAGATTTTAGACAAGACAGAGAATGATCTGCAGTTAGCAAGGTTGGCGCAACTGTCATTTTTGGCTAGCTTCTCGTGTTTTGCCCTTGAACGATCGCAAAAGAAAGAACAAGGCTTGTTAATACAAATGTCAAATCAGCCGCGCAACTCCTTAACACAATGGCTGATATATCATCAGGACTACCAGCCTTGTTCACGTCAAGACACTGTAGAAGTTGGCGCACCTCCTTTTGTCTTATAATCTTCATATGAAAACGCAAGCCACGTTCCAAACAACAAAGCTCAATTTTCATAAAAAGCTCCACCAAAAGAGCTTTTAAAAGTAAGACATGAAAACATCTAATGCACGTTACATTAGATACTTCCTTGAGTGCAACGTAGAAGGTGTAATTATGCTAAGTGCACAAAAACATTGATTAATGGTCCTGCTATCAGTCTAGACTGCATTGGCCCCGTGATGCGGCAATTGTTGTTTACAATGTGCATATCATTTGTGGTTGCATTTTGATATATTTGCTGGACTATTAGAATTTTTTGTTAAGACTAACACAAAGTCATTTGTGCAAAAAAAAAAAAAATACCAGTGTTAGAAATGGTAGTCGAACCCATGGTTCGTCCATAGTATACCATTAACCTCACCATTGATAACATGTCTCTAAATAAATCAACGTCATTCTTTTTTTATTAATTTTCAGAATGCATTTCCCAATGTACGGATACGTTTTTTGTTTTTTTCTTTTTGTTCTTTCGCCTACCAAAAACAAAGGTCACGTTCACTACAAATAATTATTCTTACCTTGCGTGAGTTCCCTCCCGTATTTCAGAAATTGGATAGAAAATGGAGTGATTTAACATTCGGTCCTTTATGACTACTATGCTTCGTGGGAGATACAGCATAAGGCGCACAGGCTCGCTTCGTTTACACACTTTCCGACTAATTTTCCTAGATAATTGTAATAGGATTTAAGCCCATTGAAGCCGTCGTGGCACCGTGGTGCCACTCGACGGAGTGTTAAGGCATAATACTATATTTCCTCTGCCTACCCTGCTATGTACAGGATACTGCGTGATGCTGATTTTTATTTCTGATTTTAGAACCGCGCATCTTGGTTACCGTCCGAGCGGTGAGGTCTTAAAAATCGCTGCTTTTCAATTTTCATACGAAACGTATGAAACGTATAGGACGTGTATTTTTTTTTCTAAGTGTGTTCTAAGACTTTTCCATCGTGAGTTTCGCCACTCAGCACTCAATGCCTACAAAATTGGACGGAAAATTGAAAGCAAAAGTGTCTTAATGGAAATGGAGCGTCTTAACACTAAGTTTCCAGGTTCCACCTACTTTGAAACTAAAAAAAACCCTATTAAAATTGATCTACAATTATTACAAGTAAAACATTAATATAAGTATACTTTTTAAATATATATCGGTTTAAGAAACAAAACTAAATCTTTGCTCTATCATACCAGAATGAATGAACGAAAATAATTAATTCCCACAAGTGGAAATCAAACCTACAACCACAATGGCCTCAAAACATTACTATTTCTATATTTTATTATTACTTTTCTAATATATTTTCTTAAAGAAAAGACAAAACACAGAGACGAAATAAAAACAATGCTGGCACAAAAGTGACGGTTTAATAAAAATGAGCCAATTCTGTTTATTTCGTACGAACAATATTGAAGTTTCTCGCCAAGACCTGAATATAGCCGCTTCTGTTTTCTTACTCTAAAATATATTGAAAATTATGCTACCTTCAAAACGAGCTTTTGAAATATTCTATCTAATTTAAAAATAAATAGAAGAATATAATATAATAGTAATATAGATACCGTCGTGGTGCAGAGGCATAAGCGTGTGACTGTAACGTGACGGTCGTGGGTACGATTTCCACTTGAACGAATCAATTATTACTTATTAATATTTTTATTTCTTAGCCAATGTAAAAAACGCGGCGTTGAGTTGTACTATATAATGCAATGCCTCGAAAATTTGGCGGAAACTGGGGAACGGAGTGTCTTGACACTAGATTCCTTTTGCCTACCATTCTACATGCGGTATGCAGCGTGAAGAGAAAAAATATTACAGCGAAAAATTTCGCAGTCATTGAGGCAGCTGCTACAATATTAAGTTATCTGGTCTTTATTATTTATTTAAAAGCTATCTCTACTTCTCACAATCTCTCTCTGCTCCTGAAATAGAATGTGGATTCGATCAGTCTCAGTCAGTATTAAAGTCTTATTATTACACTGTACATATTTTATTTCTATTTATATTATATAATTTTTTTCAGCAGCACACTGTATGCCACACACAAAAAGGTAGGCAGAGGGAACCTAGTATTAAGATACTTCGTTCCCTCATTTCCGCCGTATTTTACGAGGCATTGCGTGATGAGAAGCGGAACTCAACGCCGGGAGCGGAGCAGCACTCAACCAATTTTTCACTCGAGTGGGGATGGAACCCACAACATCCATCCCACAAAAGTCCCGTTTGCACACACTTGTGCCTCTACACCACGACGGCCTCATTCAACTTATATTATATACAATATACATATAAAAAATCATCTTCACGCTGTATCCCGCACACAGCAGGGAAGGCAGAGGGAACCTTGTGTTAAGACACTCCGTGCTCTACTTGCAATATACATATAAGTACTATATATTTATACGATAGTAGTACTATATTTAATAATTAATATCCAACCAACCGTCCCACAATGCCGACGTGCATATAATTAATTTATTATAATCAAATTGTTGCTAATATAATTAAGAGCTTACATACATACATACATACATATATTATATATGTATATATATATATAATACAATGTAAACACCGCGATGACTACAGTAATAGATTCTAACACTGATTTGCATCATTAAGTGTGTCAATTAACGACGATATAACGTTTAAATTTGTATAAGTTGGTGTTGATTGATGGTTGGTGTGGTGTGTGGTGGTTGTGGGTTCTAATCAATTGGGATAAAAAAAGTAATTTGTAATATAATAAAAAAAGGAAATCTATGAATTTCACGTCAAATCCGATATAAATTTTCTGGAAGAGAACAGAAAATAGAGAAGACTTTTTGGGTTCTACAGCGTGTAATATTTTACCAATTCATACTACATGAGAGATATATAAACATAACGAATATAATTTAAAATTTATATTACATATTATTTGACGCCTTCATCACCTCCAAAGCGCAGAGGGACAAAGTGATTGTAAAGGCGATTAATGAAGGTTCACGCACCTTTTGATTTTTCCTCAGTTGAAGTGTGGTGTTGAGTTACGCCACTTATCGAATGTATCAATACGTCTTGAAAGTTTCTTGATTATTAATTTCTCTCTAACCAGTACGGTATGCGGAAAAACCTGTTGAATACACAGATATTGGACATTTTTTGTTTATACTTTTATTCAAACTTAAAAAAATTAAGATGATATTTAGAAATGTATAAAAAAATACAAATTTGTAAGGCATTTGTTTTCACGCCTCTTAGATATCGTCCGTTAAGAAGGTTGTCTTATGAAATTATGAGGCATCTCTAAGAATTTTTTTTAGATTAGCTTATAACAAGACACAAAAAGAGATACTGAACTCCTTCATTTTATATATCAACATAAGATAAAATTATCCTTAAAGAATGCATTGTTTAATTAAATTTATAAATTTATCCAGAATACCCAAGAATTGTCCAAGACTATAATAAAACGAAACAAGTTATTAAGACGTATATAAATTTGCGTCACGTAACGGTTGACACTCGGAAATACTTGGAAAGGAAAACTAACAACTTACACAGCTTTATTAAGCTTTTTGCTAAAGCTCACAGAAATTTAATGTATAAATTAAATATTTTAAATGGTTGCTTTTTATCTTTTTCATAGTAAATAAAGAGTAAAATAATTTTATGTATGAATGTGAATTTAGAATGTAATGAAATGCAATGTTAACTTGTGTTAAGTTGAATTTTGATATATGCATTTTGGTACAAAATAAATACGTATCATAATCAAAATCTAGCATAATCTAGGTTTATGCTAAATTGTGAAATTTAGCAAGACATGAAACCAAAATCCGAATAATATAATAAGAGAGAAAATTATTACAAGCTTATATATGTAGTTAATTTCATACATAACAAGTGCATTCGCCTGCAAATATAAGTTTGTCAAATATTATATGTCACATTGCCGTTGACCTACAATCATGAAATTGTGAATTCAGTGGGTGAGTCCGACTTGCACTTGACGATTTTTTTTTACTGTATGCCTTAATGTTCCCAACAAAAGCTATTCCTTGACGGAAAAACGAACCCGATTATTTTCTGTCTACACAGATATGCCCTAATAATATTTGTCACTTTATTATTTTGAAGTGCTTATTACTTTTAAAACTTAATGATTTTATTCAAAAATTCTCTTTTTTTGTCGAGGGGATGATTCATCAAATAAATTTGATGTTAAAAACAGTTACTAAGGGGTTCAATCTTTAACCCTTTACTATAAAAAAAGGCCCCGGAGGCATTTTCATGCACTTCTAAACTCTTAAACGTATTGTTTTCTTCTTCTAAAGGGACTATGAAAAATGGTGACTAACGTTTGATGTTGGATTGTAATTTTGTAAGGTTCTCTTTTTAAAAATTCTAAATAAAATAAGTATCTACGTGTCATAAATATTTATGGCTAATTTTTATATTTTTTTTTATATTAAGACTTAATTAGTTACTTACTGCGGGGTAATCAGAGAGAAAAATATTTATTTGTTGTAAGGTTACAATTGATATGTCACCGGACAAACCCGATTTTAGGACAAACTAGTTTGGCCTAGGATGAACTAGTTTTTCCTGACCACACTAGGATAAACTAGTTTGGCCTTATTGATTACAGGCTGAACTGGTTTGGCCTAATAGCGTTAGGATAAACTAGTTCAGCCTGGTAGAACTGTTAGGTTAGGTTAGGTTAGGTTTTTTTTTTTTTTTAAATGTAAAGCTCTGTGCTTTACGTCTGCGTCCCTCTGACGTAATCAGAGACTTTGTGCATCGTTGCTTTTATTTTATTCTACCTTGTTAAAATTTTTGGGAGGTGGCGCTAGGCCAGGTTTGGTTAGGTTAGGTTAGGTTAGGTTAGTTAACGTCATCTGCCAGTCCGTGAGCCCTACATAACCCGCTCGAGTCCCCACTCGGGCTGGTATCCGTAAAGGAATTTCCTCACGAAAAAAAAAAAAAAAAAAAAGGTTAGTTAACGTCATGTAACAATAAGTAATCAATAAACTCGTTTAGTTTTGTTCCTCAGAATATCGAAATGTGAATAATTCATTACCCTTAAACAACCCGGCAAAACTAGTTTATCCGTACGCTAGCCGGCCAAACTAATTCGGCCTAACAGTTCTACCAGGCTGAACTAGTTTATCCTAACGCTATTAGGCCAAACCAGTTCAGCCTGTAATCAATAAGGCCAAACTAGTTTATCCTAGTGTGGTCAGGAAAAACTAGTTCATCCTAGGCCAAACTAGTTTGTCCTAAAATCGGGTTTGTCCGGTAACAGATATATCTACATAATTTGTTACATTCCTTCAAAATATACAGTGTTGTTGTCATCACCACTTTAAATGAAACCATAGTTTTAACTACTGTATAAAACGAAATACAATTAAAACATCATGTTTCCAAAAATGAAAAAGTGATTTTTTTAAACAAAATAATTATTAAAATTATCGGTATGAAATAAAACGTCATTTGTCAAGAATGGCACACGGCTTATTCACGAAATCGAGTCGTAGGTATTGGCGGCGATGCTGAATTGCGTAAAATAGAACGAGAATAGGTATGTTTTTTGAGTATGAAAAGTGGCAAATCGGCATCGCTTAGAAGTATTTTTGTAGTAGTAGATGTTTACATTATTGGTGTAATATCCTAGGGTTAAACATCGTGAAATGAAAATAAGCTGTTGAGGTATCTTGATTAATTTTCTGATCTTTATGTATAAGTTTGAAATATTTTACCCTATATGCGGCTTCTGTAAAAGGAGCGTAGACGCTTCCAACCTGTATAGGTTTATGTAATATGACAAAACTAAGTAATTTTAAAATGACAATTTGAAAACAAGATTATACATAATATATGAATAGGAGAGTTCTAAGAGTTTTTAACCTTTATAACGAGCAAAGCGATCAGGATTTAACAACTGAAGCAAGCACAGGTCCTGCTTGGATCTTTATACTCTACCTAATAATAATTTTCTGTTTGTTTGAACTCTGTGCATTGTATCACCTTGCGTAAGCTAAGCTCGTCCATCATAGAATCAATAACACGTAATTGACAGCTAAAGTGGCGACTGCACCGAGACATGCCGACTCATCTTAGATATAGGTGCATGTATACAGCGTGTTCGGTTTTACTTGTATTTATTTATCTATATATATAAAAGGACTTGTGCTGACTGACTGAGGTAAGACGCACGCAGAGCCGTAACCGCTGATGGTAGAAACGTGAAATTTGGGCAGATGTTTATTTTCATATTCTGGACATCCACTAAGAAGGGAATTTGAAAAATTTTAACCCTAAAGGGATGAAATAGGGGTTGAAAGTTTGTATGGAAAAAAATTTTAATCTGTGCCGATTTTTATAAAATTTGAAATTCAGACTCTTAAAAATATTTCATTGAATACGTGTTTCATGGTTTTTAAGAATTCACCCCCTAAGGGTTCAAATAAGGGGTTGAAAGTTTATATGGAAAAATCTTTAAATTGCCACCGATTTTTATAAAAATTTAAATTCAGACTGTTAAAAATATTTTATTGAACACGTGTTTCGTGGTTTTTTTAGAATTCACTCCTAATAAGCGGGCGAAGCCGCGCGCGCCCTCTAGTATTTGTATATGGAAACGAGCTTGGAGATTCTAATTGTACTCGAGGTGGTTTTAGGTTCAATCATCTTAATATCTGTTTAAAATGTTTTGTAAGTATTTTCTTTGTTTCCAGTTGAGTGGAGTACGGCAGGTGAGAATGCTAAATATAAAAGGGAAAAAAAACTATATCAAATGTAGAAAAAAAAGACAAACAAAATCTATTTCTAAACTCAAATACGTATAATATGTATTAATAATTATTTATTAACTTAAATACGTTTATATACAGAAGTACATGTTCCATACTTAGAAGTTGTAATAACAGAGGGTTCAAATTCCACTAGGTCTAAATTTTTATTATTTTTACGTTTCCAAAAAGTATAATTTAAAGCTAACAAACTCAAGATTACAACAATGTAATACTATAATAAAAGCACCCTGTATATAATAAATGGCTAGCTTCTCTAGCTGTCATCACCATCACGTCGTTAATCACTAGACTCTAGGCGTCGGATATAACCTAACCTGAGACCTAAGTAACGGGATACGGTTGAGATTGAATGAGCTTTTGATTAATGACTCCTGATGTTAGTAGAAATATAAATTTCAAAATATGAAATCACTGAAAACTGAAATAAAAAATAAGAGCCATGATACTTGATATTTATAATAATATACTTTAAGCATTGATACATAAAGCTAATTATTTATTATACGTATATATTTTTCTAATATTACGTTCTTTTTATCTATGTTATGTACGTATCATAATAATTTTAAAAGTCTGTTAAATGTGCAGATGTCAGTGAATAAATAAATTTGCTCGTTTAGAAATAGCCAGCTCTAGCCGCTCCCCACTTTCCGCCGAATTCTGGACGTATTGCGTGTTGAGTGGCTAATCCAACGCCGTGCATTGTCTCAAAACCAGAGCTAAGAAATGTAAATATTAAATAGTTTAATTTCTCGAATTTGAATCTATCCTACAACCTGTCGCGTTTATCATACGCTTGTGTCTCTGCATCTTGACTGGCGTCAAAATTTGACGATTCACAAACGTATATTCATGTGTTACAAGAATATAAATTATTATTAAATCATAATTATTCTGTATATAATTTAATAAATATAATATAATAATAAAAAAATATTTGTAAAAACAAAAACCCCGACTGCATAAAACTAAAAAGAAAATAACATTTTGTTAGGATTGATTATTGTAATGATAATCATGATATACTTTTTTGAAATCCTCGTGTTAAGCTCTTGAATTTGATACCCATATTGTGGTATTCGAAACGAAATATTTTTTTTTCACTAAGTCCAATGGCGTCCCACAGTCGACATGATTGTGTTTTTTTAACCTATCTAAGAACACTTGGGTTGCTAATACGAATCTAACGATACCTCAATTATGTAAATCTGTTCAGCGGTTCTGGAGATATGAGGTAATAAAGAATAATACATACATACAAGATACGTGCGAAAAACATAACCCTTCCTTAACAGTCGTAAAAAAGGAAATGTTATGTAGAAAAATTAACATGTAGTTTTACTTTTTTTATTTTATCAATTAAATTAAAAAGAAATATAAGTGTTAATAAAATGGTTACTTAGAAATAAAACTAAGTAATGCCTAATCAAGTTTTTTTTTAATTTTATTTTTCTAGGTTATATCTATAAAGACAAATATATTATGTGATTTTTCTTTTTTCATTTTAGAATAGGTATATCTATAATAATATTACAAATCTGATGAGTATGTTTGGATGTATGCGCTAATCTCGAAACCTAGTGATTCAAATACTTATATAAATCGAGAAAATTATAGGCATATTACACTACGTTAATCATTTTAAAGTAAATCTTAAGATAATATTTTAGTAAATGAATATTATATCATGTGTCATACATAACTATTAGTTATTGCCATTTAACTACGCGGGCATATCTGCAGATAGAAAAAAATCTGGATTACATGTTAACATCTAACTGTTGTATCATCATTAAACTTGGCAATTATATGGAGATTAGACGACAATATAATATTATGATACCGTTGAGCTGATCTGACGATGGAATTGAAATATGGTTGTTGGAACCTAACCATGTGTTCTGTTGAAAAAAACGTGTTTTAAGTTTTTTTTATTATTATTTATATTATGTTAAAATGCAATTGAGGCCAGTCATGGCGCAGCGGCACGAAGTGTGACTGTAAAACCGACTGGTTGTGGGTTCGATCCCCACTCGAGGATATGAAATATTTACTTAAATGTATATTTCCATTTCTTCGCTCTAGTGTCGAGGCAAAGCGCGGCGTTGAGTTCTACCACTTAACACGCAATGCCTCCAGAATTCGGCAGAAAGTGAGGAACGGAGTGTCTTAACACTAGGTTCCCTCTGCCTACCCTGCTGTATGCGGGATACAGCGTGTTTTAAGTTTTTTAATTATTAATATATATTATGTTAAAATACAACCAACTAGAAACTAGAAAAAGAAAATACACTGCTATACAGTTTTAAAGCTACACAAATCCCAATAGAGTTGCACGATCGTAACAGTTACCTCAATGTGACCCCAGTGCTCACTAACTGTTGGGTTGAGGACATAAAGTTTAAGAAAAAGTTGCTTTTGTTAGTTTTACAGAAAAAAATAATATAAATGAGATTATATATTTCTAGTACGGTATGTACTATCGTCTGTAATTGCTTTTTTTACTTTACCAGTGTAAAGCTTTATCACAAACCATAGTAGATCATGGCACACAAAGGGAACCCAGTGCTAAAATACTCCATTCTCCAATTTCCGCTCAATTTTATCTATTAAATGGTGGAACCCATCGCCGCGCTTTATCTTGTTACCAAAGCGAAGACATAAAAGTAATTCATTCCCACAAGTGGGAATTGAACCCACAACCGTCGCGTACCAATCGATTGCGATCTTCGACGATTACGACAGCGAGAGGAGAACAAGATGTCTTAACACTAGGTTCCCTATACAATAAAACTTAGATTTTTGGCAATCTTTTGCATAGTGGCAAACAAGGCATTTGAAAATCCCACAATAGAAAAATATAAGAAAATCATATTTTCCTCACAGCAAGACTGTTTCACACATCATTCGTTCGCGTCTCTTGTTTCTGCGGGCCATTTGTCAAAAACTCGGATGTCAGTCCTCTGCGTGATTTATTGTTAGTCGAGCAATTGGTGTAATGGATAAATATTGTATTATATTTTTGATAGATAGTAGGGTGACAATGGTTGTGCTTATTGTTTTTTTACTTAGGTATAATATGTATAAAATAGAAAAAAAAAATGTTTCGTAATTTTTTTCGTATATCAAAGTAGGTGAAACATAAACTAAAACACTCTCCTTTCTGCCTTATTTTGGAAACATTAGGAGAACTCAACACTGAGTTTTGTCTACCAGAACAAAGAAATACTTAAACAATCATTCGCCCGAGTAGGGTTCGAATCCACAACTGTCGCGTTGATAGTCAGACCATGACGACTTGGGTTGATATATTTTTTTATTTGTTATGTATATCCTTGATTAAATGTTATAAAAATATATTTAACAAAAACTGCATATAGAAATGTTTCAATGTTACAAAGTGCTTTTTCAGCACAAGCTGTCACCTGTTAAGATCAAGTTAAATAAGTTTAGTTATCTAATGTTGTTTTTGGTGCCCTAAAAAAATTAATCATCTACCATTTATTGATAAATAGTCTTTTATAGATATTAATAGCTTTTATGTAGACAATTTTTATGCATTCATTTTAGAGTATAAAATCCTTAAAAAAATCCTATTTAAGAAAATACAGTACTCGTATATCGTATACTCGTATATAACTTATACATATATTTTCATAGGTTCCCAGAATCCCCTACCCGGTATCTAAATACACATGTATATTACTAAACATACGCGATTACTCCATTGAATATTGTAAAAAAAATGTATGGTCACCCCATGACACAGATCTCCAAACAAAATTTGGTTCCAATGAAATTGCACCGTCATCATTAATCACAGTATGTAATGATGCCATGTAAATTCTTACAATAAGCAACTTTTTCATTTCTTTGAGTATACTTGATAACTGAAGCGTTGACTATTTGTCATTTGGATTTATAATCTAACTGACTGTACTGATCATTCGTTCGCTCGAGTTTTGGAAAAAAAAAATATAAAAATAACTTAAGAATAAGTATGTTCTTCTTTTTTCCTTTTCTTTTTGTCATCTATTTTTTGATTAGAGGCCAGTCGTGGCACAGGTGGACAGAGTGTGACTATAAAACCGACTGGTTGTGGGTCGATCCCCACTTGAGAAGATGAAATATTTATATTTCTATTTCTTCTCTTTGGTGTCAAGGCAAAGCGCGGCGTTGAGTTCTACCACTCAAAACGCAATGCCTCCAAAATTTAGCAGAATTTTGGGGAATGGAGTGTCTTAACACTACGTTAATTTTGCCTTGCTGTGTTTATATTCACGCTTTACTTTCTACGGCTTTACATTTTCTCTTCTCCTATAATTGTTAACATTTTGACTATTGTGTTAGCATTCTGCAACAGGATCTTCGGGGAGTCTTTATTCTTTAGATGACCTTCTTCCAGTACCACTAACACTTTATTTTTCAAATGTATACTGAGATTTCCATTTCAAATTAGAATTTTTTTATTCTCATTATTATATCAAACATATTATATAAATGCAACATTTTTGGGTTCGATTTACACTTGGCAATACGCAAATATCTCTAAAATTGAATGAGAAACAGATTGTCTTAACATTAGGTTCCCTCTACATACCAGGCTACACGTGAGATAAGACATGAACTAAAAAAATACATTTATATTTTTCTATGTTTTATCGTATATGGAACAAATAATATAGAATATTGCCCCAGTTCCTACGATTCACATTTATAAGAAAATTAGTTCAAAAGAAATACGACAGTAGTAAATATGTCCTTACCAGAATACTTGAATGACCCACACTCAGTAAATTTAACGTTTTTCCGCAACAAGGGGTTGAACAGACCCTTTGTGTTTCACCAAGCTATGTTTTTTATATCAGCGATTAGGAAAAATAGAAAGCCACTTTATTGTGATATATTTACTATTTATTGTGAATAAATATTATTAAAAAAAATCAGCTTCACGCTGTATCCCGCACACAGCAGGCTAGGCAGAGGGAACCTAGTGTTAAGACATTGCGTTCCCCACTGTCTGCCTAATTCTGGAGGCATTGCGTGTTGAGTGGCAGAACTCAACGCCGCGCTTAACTTCGACGAACCAGAGCGAAGAAATGGAAATATAAATTTAAGTAAATAATATAAAAGTTATATTTGTTTTATATGAGGACGTCGCAGCAACCATGACGGCTGTCGGTTCAATTCTTACTTAGGGGTAAGAATCATTTCTATTTGCTCGCTTTGATGACAACACAAAGAGTGGCCTTGAGTTCCGCTAATCAACACGCAATGCCTCCAGAATTTGGTGGAAAGTGGGGAAAGGAAGTTTCTCAATGGGGACAGAGTGTTTTAACTCTAAATTCTTAGGTTGGCTATGATGCTATGTGAGAAATACGCTGTATTTAAAACTAAAAAAGAAATTTTAAGATTTTCTATTCAAAAATATAGCAAGACATGATTCTAAGAGATATTCTGCGCATTAATCATACAGCGACAAGCATTAAGGCATGGAAGGTAATTAATATGTTCACGTCGTCTACGGTTTTCACAACTTCGTTTCTCATTAAGACGCCATTAAGCATCAGGAACATATTTCATAGCACCTCGCTCTTTTCATCACTTTGAAAGGAACGCTTCGTGAAATATAAGAGAAACAATAACAGATTAAAATTATAAGATATTCGTATTAGAAAGGAAAAGTCTCTTTTATAAATCTGTTATAATTTAGGCAAAAAAATCGATTAGGTGTGAGTTGCGTTGGTTAAGAAACTTAAATTTTCTGTGCATCATGGAACCATCAACTTAAAATCATCTTTGTGCTGAATCCCGCACATAGCAGGGTAAACATAGGGAACCTAGTGTTAAGACTCTCCGTTTCCCACTTTCTGCCAAAGAACTTTCTGGAGGCATTGCGTGTTGAATGGCGGAACTCAACACTGCGCTTTGCTTCGACACCAAAACGAAGAAATGAAAATATAACTTTAAATAAACATTTTTTTTTTTATTTTACTATTTTTTTTTATTTTCTCGAGTCGGGATCGATTCCAACAACTAGTCGATTTTACAGTCACACTGTTTGCCGCTGCACTACGACTGGCCTCATAATAATTATCATTAACTTGAATATTTAATATTAATTTAATTATATCTGCTTGATACCTTGATTAACCAAACCTTGATACATCCTCGCTATCCCGAGATAAACGGTATTGTGGTGGAACCGCAGGCGCACTTATTAATTAAATCAACTTCACGCTCTATCCTGCACGCAGCAGGGTAGGCAGAGGGAACCTAGTGTTCCCTCAAGAGCCACAGAGACTTTTATTTTATCTCCTCAAGTAGGGATCGAACCCACATACAGTCGACTTTACAGTCGCACTCTGTGGCCCTGTGTCACGACTGGCCTTAATTAAATTTGGATGACATAATAATAAAATGAATGGGCTTCAATCAAAATTCTTGAAATTTGCCTAACATTTTCAATAACTATACACTAAAATTTCTATCACCCACATTATAGACCCAGTTAAGGTAAATGGTGCACTTGTGTTAAATTTGCACAACAATACCCTTTAAATCTCGTACAATTTCACACAAAACGCCCGAGGGTAATGAGTTCAAACCTGCGGGTACCATTTGCGTACCAACCCTTAATCTGCCTTGCATTTTACGAGATCTCAAGCAATATCTGTCAATGTCCTTGTCAATAAATTGTAGGCGTTTATAGCAAACGACGTCGTTTGACGGTTTGAAGCGAGGCTGGTAATCCTCGGCCTGCGGGACCCCATCTGCACTGTACGGGTTAAGTCGCGACAAATAGACCATTTGCAAATAATAAGACGCAATGAAAGAATAAATTATTGGCGTGGGGTTCTGTGTATATGATTGCGCTGATTGGTTTTGTTTTGTACAATATTGTTTATATATCAAGATAAAATAAATACTTTTTACGTCCACATATTCCAATGATAGTGGAATCTAATGAAATACTAACCAGAATAAAAGTAACATTTATATTTCGAATGAATAAGTATATATACATACATACATACATGACTATACATACTTTTATATAAAGGTTTCCAAGAATAGAATTTTATTTTATTTTGTAACTTAAGATATGTAAATGCATATTTATATAATGCATTATTAAAAAGAATACGAAACAAACAACATAGATCAATTAAATTACTTTAAAATGATGAAAAACAGAAATTTTCCAAACAATTTCTTCTGTGAAATACAAGAAAATTATGCAAGGAAATCTTATTATTATTCCAATAGATCACTGTTTCTGGACGCCCCATGAAGATGATATCTTAAGGCGAGAATCTTAGAAAGCCAATTAATAATTATTATACCTTCTTCCGGCGACTTCCGGCGATGGCGGCACTTCCGGGGGGCAATGGCGACGTGTATCCTGTAGATTACTCACGACTGACAAAATTTGACAGTAGTTTTGTATTTAAAATATGGTTCATTTTAAAAATTTAGTTTTAAAATGTCAGTTGAATATTTGATAGGTGATAGATAATATACTTTTTTTTTTCTTTTTTTATAAATGTCTTTATTGATAAATAAGTATAATATAACAGACACAATTTAATCCAAGAAATATGTTGTTAACATCAATTAAAAGAAACAGTACTTTACCAGGCTAATAAGGCGCTAATAAAATAATATAGTAAAACGTTTAATTGTATATCCCTTAAAAGATATCAGATACAATTAAAACAAATTCAAATGGGTTATTTCAATTTTCTTTCACAAAGAATAAAAAATATATGCCATACTTGACAAACATATTTATTTCATATAAAAATACTAGAATACAATTGAAACATTCCATAAGAACGTATAAAAAAATAGTGCTACTAACACGTCAGCATGAGCAGCAGAGGAAGACGCTATCGGCAGGTTCACCGGACAAAGAAAGGATCAGAAAGGACTGGTATAGTGGAACACAACATCAAAATAACTACACAGATAAGGAAATAATAACGGTGAAACCAACTCTAACTGTACCATAATGAAGATGGTCGACGACCACCAACGACCAATCTGAATATTGATACAGAGAAGCACAGGATATTCAAAGCCTGGAAGTAACCTTTGGAAGGGAGGAACCTCTTCTAGTCCTTCAAACACCGTAACATCTAATTGATATTAATAAGGACATTACTAACCATCATGAACGAGATCTATTTAGTGATAGGCAGAACACGGAAGATTAAAATATGTGGCGCTTAAAATCTCATATAGAAAAAAAACTGGTGAAAAGTCTAAGAAATCTCCTACCGTCACATCACGAAAAATACCAGGAACTTTGACTTTCAATTAAAAACATTTTCATTTCATTATTTATATAGAAAACAAAATAATACAGTACCAATATAAATACCGACCATTCGTTCGGCATCTAACATGTCGTAACACATCATTAATCTCAGATGTATGTGACATTTAATTACCTAAAACACCATATATTTGCTATTCTTCCGGCCCTTGCCCTATGGGATATGTCTTCCTTGGAAAATCCATGAAAAAATTATTAGCGGATATGAACTTTATTCAGTTGTAATAAAGGTGAAGCGAAATATATGAAAATGGATATTTAATAGTAATTAATATTGTCTTTCTTATTGCTTCACGCCTTGAATTTTATTGTTCTATTTATTTATATATTGTTATTTTTCCTCAAGTGTTACTTTGGTCTTACTGAGAAATCTTGATAAATATATATCAATTAAAGTAAAGGAAACAACCTTTATGCTTTGTCGTACACAGCAGCGCTCAAGAAAATATATAATATCATAATGTCCTCGTTAGAGACAAAAGGCGGCGTTGCGTTCCGACGTTCAACGCTCAATGTCTCCAGAATTCGGCGAAAAGTTGGGAACGGAAGAGTCTTAATGGGAATAGAGTCTCTTAACACTAGGTCAAAGGTTCCCTCTGCTTACCCTGCTATGTGCGAGTTTCAGGGTGAAGTTAAAAAAGTGGAAATCGAACCCACAATCGTCGTGTTTATATTTAGACGCTGTGTCACTGCGCCAGGACGGGATCACGATGATATTCTTTTCATCGAATATTATTTCTTACATGCAAATTCGTATATTCTGCTGTTCTTGAATACCGTTGACAAATATTAGGACATTTCACAGTCTGGCGATCCCTTCAACGATAAAAACACAAAGTTTACTGTTTTGCTAAATATTCTAATGTTGGATGTATATTGTTGAGTTTATTATATTTTTATTCTTACAGATATTTTATGATAAGTGATATCTTAGAATGGTTTATAATAAGTTTTCGTAGTTCTTCCCTCTGCCTATTCCGCATAAAGCAGGAAGCAGTGGGACCCTAGTGTTAAGACACTCCGTTCCCCACTTTTTGGCGAATTCTAGAGGCATTGCGTGTTGAGTCGCAAAACTCAATGCCGCGCTTTGCCTCGACACCATAGCGAAGAAATGGAAATATAAATTTAAGTAAATATTTCATCACCCTCGAGTAGGGATCGAACCCACAACCGTGTTACCTGGTTATCCTGGTACTGGTGGTGTCGTAAGAGACGACTAAAGTACGTGTGGTAGAGTCACGTCGCCAGCAATGGCAACACGCATGGGCAGACTCGACCGGATCATTACCACTCCCGGCACTTAAAACCGGCGTGAAGTAGTGGCTTTATGCCACTGAGTTTCGCATCAGGTAATGCCGGGCTGTAGCTCCTCCGGTGTTGCACGGGGTCGTGGGCAGCGGTGATCACTTACCATCAGGTGACCCGAACGCTCGTTTGCCTTGTCTTTTGCCATAAAAAACAAGTCGTTTCACAGGTTACAGTCACACTTTGTGCCTCTGCGCCACAACTGGCCTCATAATATATATTTTTATAAATATTACAATGCCTTGGGAATGAAATGTATCATTATCACAATTAAATCTGTAATTCATCTCTCTAGTCTAAGGTGTCAACTTTAGTTAACAGATGGTAAATTCATTGAAAATTTAAAAACTAAGCATATAATATTTTATTTTAAACAAAAATATTCTATTTTGACTTCGTAGCTGGAATCTGTCTGCACGGGGCGGTTATAAATTCAATTTTGTATATAATGCTTTAAATTTTTTTATTTAATTAATTAATTAAATATATCCGTATTTCCCTTTACAAATCCTTTTCTCGTTATTTTACAAACTTTGTCTATTTATGTACGAGAATAAAGAAAAATGCGAGCGGAGTGGGGAACGGAAGTGTCTTAATGGGGAATAGAATTCTTCTCGAAACTTAAGGCTAGGTTCCCAGATTCCCTGTACTTATCCTGCTGTGTGCAGAATATAGCGTGAAGCTAAAAAAATACACATGCATGCACTGGGCTCCAGTGTGAAGACACTCCGTTGTTTTATCCGAGGGACACGACTCTACTCTTACTTAGACTCACTAATTATATAGAATCACTTATTAAAAGAATATTTTTAATGATATTCCAAAGATGTACCAAATATTTATTTTACGTACATCTTTATATTTTATTCAGTAGTAAGTAGTAAATTCTATTCGGACAAAACGATCCCAAGTGACACAGATACAAAAATTTTACAAAGTTATTTATACTTCCGCTAGACCAACAATATAAAGAATATAGACCTTATGCTATTGTAATTAAACATATAATTAAAGAAATATAATTCACAAATGGAAAAACAAAGTTGGTATTAGCATTCTTTTGGAGGGAAACCGGTGATTCGTCAAAGTCGAGTATATTTATCGTTTTAGTTGAATTTTATCGAACTAATAGCTTCGGAGATAAATTTACGATTGCAAAAGGAAAGGAATTGCACGTGGAAAGGGTTGTTGGCTTCCGATACAATAATATTTAGTAGTAATATATTTTTAATTAATGTTTATTCAAATCAAATCAAATCAGCTTCACGCTGTATCCCGCACGCGGCAGGGTAGGCAGAGGGAACCTAGTGTTAAGACACTTCGTATCATTCACTTCATTATATTATTGATAACAGTCGTTGCGCAGAGGCACATGGGTGTAACTGTAAACGTGACAAGTATTGAGTTCGATTCCCGCTAGAAGAAATAAATTGTTTATTATCATTTATGTAAAACGCGACGTTCAAAGGGCCCTTCTGACGGTGACTATGTGGGATGCAACGTGAAGCTCAAAATATATCTTACATTGTTTAACTCCGCGTGCTGTGGGACAGCGATTTAAATGTAATAGATGTGGTTGTGAATTCCGACTTAAGGGAATGATATATTATATTAAAATTATTTTCGTATCGTTGCTCTGGCGGACTCTCAATACGTAATGTTACGAAATTTTTTGCAGAAAATGAGGTACGGAGTGGTAGGAACGTCTGTGTATCCCGACACGCGGGATACAGCGTGAAGATAAAAAAACATGCAAATGGATATATGATAATCTCGTTAATTTATACGATAATAAAACAGACATAATAAAAAGAAAAAAAAACGTGAAAAATATGGTACAACGAGTAACCCAATACTTTCATTTGAAGACAAAAATAGACGACTGTAGTGCTATTTCAGAGAAAGAAATCTTAATTAAAATCTGTAATGAGTAAAAGAATATTATTTTCTAATTATTATTTTCGCGAAGCCAACATGGTGCAATTGACCAATGTCTGACTGTGAACACAATGGTTGTGGGGTCTATTCCCACTTAAGATAAACTTAAAATATTTTTAAAATTATTTTGAATTCCTGCCTTAGAGACAAAGTGTGGGGTTGAGTTCCGCTACTCAATACACAATGCCCCGCTTAATGAATTATTCATTTCAACCATTTTCTTAACTCATTTATCAAATAGATTAATTCAATATTGAAACCAGAGGCACAAGTGTACCACTGTAAACGTGACAGAGTATGGGTTTTATTCCCACTCGAAGAAATGAAATATTAAATATTTTCATTTTCTCGATCTGGTAATCAGGCGAATTGCGGCGTTGAGTTCCACGACTCAACACGCAATGCCTCGGGAATTCGGCCTAAAATGGAGAATTTGGGATTGAAGTCACAACCATAGTTTTACCATCGACCCATCGACTCCCACCGCACCAAAATTTATCGTTTTTCACTTAAATTAAAAATATTTTTCATATGATTTGATAATAATACGAAAATAAAAAATCTAAATCACTGTTCCTCCAAACCTTTGTTCAGCTAACCACATCGGTGGACCTAAACAAACTGCCTCAGGCCAATACCGTCATAAACGTATCAAAAAAAAAAAACATAATTCCGCCTTTGGTTGAACGAAGCATCAATTTAACGTATCAATTGGTATTTTTTCGAATGACTGAACTTTCGTTGTGTGATACCCTTTTACATTACTCAATTACAAAACAAAATTTATACAATAAAAGATAGAAAAGTCCATTCTGGAAATAAAAAATATTGATTAGATTGGTTTAGATGTCGATGTTAGGAGTGGAATTTTAAGTTTAGGTGGAATATTTAAGGTGGCGTATATTGTAAGAGGCCGTTTTGATGTTAAAAGTGATGACTTTGGGTTCGATTCCCTCTCGGGAAAATATATATCCCGCACACAGCTGGGTAGGCAGAGGGGACCTAGTGTTAAGACACTCCGTTCCCCATTTACCTTCTGCCGAATTCTGGAGGCATTGTGTGTTGAGTGGCAGAACTCAACGCCGCGCCTTGCCTCAAGACCAAAGCGAAGAAATAGATATATAAAACTTAACTCCTTCCTTGGTTTTACAGTCACACTTAGTGGCCCTGCACTACGACTGGCTTCAATTGAGCTAAATAAAACTTTTTAAGCGGATTAATCGCGTACATTTAGTATTATACATTTTTTATTTTTTTGAAACCTGACTTTTCGAATACTTTGATTTAAAATACAAAAACATACTATTTTATAATGGACAGGATAGTTGTCTTTTCTTTAAAATGTCAAATAATCGAGAAGATAAAAATTCAAAATATTTGATATTTTAATTTTTTTTGCTCCGGTAACGATCATAAGGCAAAGCGCGGCGTTGAGTCCCGCCACTCGATTCAGCGGAAAGTGGGGAAAGAGTCGTGTCTACAGTCACATGCCTGTAACCTTACGCCATGTATACTTAAAAATAAGATTATTACTTTAAAATAAGATTATTTTAGAATATATTAGTCACAAAAGTTAATAAATTTTGAGTTAAATTTTCTACATAATTAGCCGAACGTGTGTAAAACAAACGTGTCACAAGTAATATTAAATTTTGTGAAAGTTTCTTGGAAGTCTTTGAATATTAGCGTAAGTTTCGTTCGTCGTGAGGAAAGCGATTCCTGCATTTTCATTATTATGCAGTAAGGTTGACTTGGTAAATATTGGATACGGTATTTTAAGTGTTAAATATATGTAAATATACATTAAATTATGTCGAGTCGAGTGTAGATTGCGTATATTTTTTTCTGAATTTTTTACCAGTTAGATCTTGTGCTGTATAGGGTAGACAGAAGGATCCTGTAAATATAGTGTTAAGACACTCAGCTCTTTTTAAGATAATTAGATAAAAGATAAAAAGAAAGTACATTCCCTACTTTCCGCTGAATTCTGCAGGCATTGCGTGATGAGTGACGGAACTCAACGCCGCGCTTTGCCTTCTAATTAATATTTTCGATTAGATTAAATCTTTATTAGAGCGAGGAAATGAAAATATTAAATGTTTAATTTCCTCGAATGGGAATCGAACCCACAACTTGTCGTGTTTACAGTCGCACGCTTTAGTAACTCTGGTAGTCATTTTTAGGCATAAAACAAAAAACATAGCTTCACGTTTTCTTCTGTATAAAAGGACAGAATGCAGAGGGCAAGCACGTGTTATTTAATCACACAGACCTTATAAGATATTTAGCTTTCCTATACGATTTTATAATATTATTTTTTACCAACAATTTCAAAAAACAATTAACTATGGCTTTGAATTACAAATTTACCAGCCAGCCGTCAAGGTGGATATAGACGCGCTTTTTCTCTTCACCGTTCCCTTAAGGGTATTCTTAAATTTCTAGATTCCAGGTTTTAAGGTTTAGTCTGACCGAAGCCCCTGTGTACGTGTGTACCTCTGGGTACCCCTCGTATGTATGTCATTTTTATGAAACAACCAGATAAATATGAGATTTTATACCAAGACTCAACAATATTTTTTCATATCCATGTTTTCTTCTCCTTCTCACGTCCATTACTCAAGTCTGAACTCAAAATCGAAGTAGCATTTCGATGTAGCTACATGTACATGGTGACTGTTCAAACATGCAAATGCATGATTTATACTCTATCATAACTGACATGTCTCGCTCGTTTATGAGTTGGGTTATTTAGTATTACAAATTTTTGTATTTCTAAATAATTATGTAGAAAAAAACATCTTAATGATTCGAGTTTAGATATTAATAGCCAATTTGATTTAAATTTATGATTTTTAATAAAAAGATTAACTAATTTATTATGTACTTGAAAGATAGTTATATAAAAATATATTTTTTAGGTTGTTTGTTTATCTTGTTATTATTACTGAATGAATTAAATAGAGACATTTAGGGCAGTCGTGGAGCAGGAAGTCCAGTCATGGTGTAGAGGCACAAGCGTGTAAAGCGACAGGTCTTAAGTTCGATTCACACTCGAGGAAATTTATTACTTAATATTTTCAATTCCTCTCTCTGATAACGAGGCAATGCACAGCGTTAAGTTCCGCCATTAAACACCCAGTCATCAGAATTCAGCAGAAAGTGAGAAACGAAAGTATATTATTCAGAACGGAGTTTCTTAACACTCTTACCCAAGATTCCCTCTACCTACCTTGGCATGTGGATATAGCGTGAAGATAAAAAATATATGTTTATCCATATACAACACTAACACTAATTCTTACCCACATAAAAAAAAAACACTTGCTTTTTTCAGCATATATCAGAGTAGAAAGGGAACCTCTTTTGAGAAATCCAGTTCCCAATTTTCGAAACATTGCGTGTTGAATGAACGAACTCAACGCCACACTTTGTTAGTGAGAGCGGAAAATTTTTTTTTTTTTGAGATCCCGCACACAGAGGGAATTTAGTGTTAAGATACTTCGTTCCCCACTTTCCGCCAATTGTTGGAGGCATCGCGTGTTGAGTGGCGGGACTCAACGCCGCCCTTTACCCCCGACACCAGAGCGAAGAAATGTAAATAAATATTTCATCTCCTCGAGTGGGGATCGAACACACAACCAGTCGATTTACAGGCACACTTTGTGCCCCGGCGCCACGACTGGCCTCCAACTTGAAACTTTTAAACTTGAATTTCAAGTTAAAATATGTTTTTTACTTGTGGACGATGCCGTGCGCGGTTGCCTCAAAAAAATAAAAATGATCTAAATATAATCATTTTCTCGAATGGGAATCGAACTCACAAACAACACCTTTTCAGCCAAACGCTATTTATCTACCGCACGAGGACTTCATCCACATACGATCTTTATCAAAAAGCAAACAGGCAGAAATCAAAGAGAATTTTAATATACATCCAATTTTATATGACCCTCTATCTTAAAAGCAAACCTCTATATTTGCAAACAACATTAGTCGGCTTATAGCTCAACCAATATTGGTCGGTTTTCGTGAATTCAATGTATCCGGTGTCACTCAATACAAATATGCCTGTAAACAGTAAACGCGGTTATGATTTGTAAACATGATTTACGTAAAGAGATTAATTAACTGATACAGTAACTGTAGTTTAAATATTTGCGGTCTATCATATCGGGTTTCGGTTAAAACGGATGGATGGTTTAAATTTTGATTTTAACTCGAATTTGTAGGTTAAAATATGTTTTTTAACCAGTGGACGAAGCCGTACGCGGTTGCTTGCTGTTTCAAGGTAGAAATAAATTTACCATGTATAGACATCAATCAGTTAAAATTTTATTTTATGTATAGATTTAGTTGACTTTCACCCGGCAAAGCAAGTTTCTGGGCAAGCTGAACCGTAAAAAATAAATGCGTTATAAAGCCTTACTACTCTGCAATTGGTACAGGTATCGCAGTCTCACAGCGTTTTATTGTAAATATGAGGGTTGAAGGTTCAATTTCTACTCATGACAATTTACTATTTTCTTTTCCTGGATCTGTTGACGTTGATGGTGAAAAGAAGAAAAGCCGAATTCCGCTATTTAACACGCAACGCCCCGAAATTAGATTGAAAAGCGAGGAACGGAGCGCTTAAGCACTAGTTTCCCTCTACTTCCCCGCTTTATCAGGATACAGCATGAATGTAAAAAATAGCAAATAAAATATTTTTTTTTTTGTTGATTTCAATTTTGCTATGACAAAATTATTAGGAAAACCTATCTATCTATATATGTATATATACTATATACAAGATGTCTTTATTTATATAAAGTGTGTTAACTAATACTATATCAATATGGGATATGAGAGAAGACCACTTAGCCGATTACACCCGCCAGGCATTTAACCCTGTAGGTAGATGTTGCCGTTTACTCAACAAACATCATAATATATTCCCTCTTATAATTAATAATAGTTAATTATCTGTGGCAGTGTTAAATTAATAATAAACTATTCTAATAATTAGTTAATACATGTAATTTTAACTAATATTCTATTTTTAAATATATTATGCACGTATACTTTAATAGGGACCACACGACAACGTTCAATCTGCATTTTTTTGTCCCAAGTTTGCCTACTCGTATGAAATTTATTTTAGAATCATTATTTTAGATATTAAAATTGTCTAGTTTATCATTTGTGAAAATCAACCGGCTGTGGGTTCGATACCCACTCGAAGAAATGAAATATTTATTTTCATTTCTTCGCTCTGGTGTCGAGGCAAAACGCGGCATTGAGTTCCGCCACTCAACACGCAATGCCTCCAGATTTCGGCAGAAAATGGGGAATTGAGTGTCTTAACACTATATTCCTTTGCCTACTCTGCTGTGTGCAGGATACATCATGAAGCTGATTTGATTTATAAATTTATACAAAATTTACATATTCAACAAAAGCCCATCATCAAATTGAACCTAAAAATTAAATAGAAAGCCGCAGAAAAAAATATAACAAAATAACGCCCTTACCGCAAGTCGTTCCATCCCCCGGTGACGTGACAAAAACACCCCGGCGCCTCTAAATATCTTTAAGCGCTTCTCATTATTCGCAATAGCCATAACAATTTAACCCTTCAAAGCAGATGGGGTCATTTTAATACGAGTAAACGTAATTTCGAGTTAAGGTGAAAGTATTGTAGGTTGTTATTTACAGCAGATTCCATTGTATTAGAAAATATCATATATCTAATACTAGATAGGAATGTAAAAATTGTATGTCCATTAAAAAACATTGATTTATAATTTAATAAAAATATGCAAAACTCTTTGAAAATCTTATTACGTATGTTATTTATTATTTTATTTTAATGCCTTTTTTGTACTTTTAAAGTATTTTATACAGATTTTGTTTTAATAATTAAATCTAATGGTCGCCTTTAACCAATAATTATAACAGTTAGTCACGACGTTTCATTAAATACGTCATATATGTTCACATGAGTTATGTTGTAGTATATTTTTTGTATTTTAACAGTTTTTATTATTCAATCTACTATCAAATTTAGAATGAATTAGTTGACATCATATTCTGTAAAAAATATTCAGTTATCACCTCTGAATACTACATAAAATATGGAACGTGTACTTTATTTCACTTACGATAACATATCTCAATTGAAAGCAATTAAAATATTATATAGCTATATAAAGTAAAGACAACAACAAAATGACTACAAAATGACAACGTCTGACAGTATGTTATACAGGTTTTCATTTATTTAAATTACATTAAATTACAGCATACTGTTATTCAATAGTTATAAATTAAATTAAACTTTAAACAAAGGAAAACCTGCATAACATGCTGTCAGACGTTGTCATTACTTTACTCAAATATTTCATCGTATTAGGCTCAGACAGATATTGCTAAACGTCACATAAAATGCACGCTGAGTTCCGACAGGGAGCTAGATTGGGGTTTATGGAATACAATTCCACATTCATTATTTGGAAGTCATATTTGAAAGTATTAATTTTTTACTATACATATACATATTTTACTTAATATATTTGTAATACTGATGTATTGAATTTATAAACAGAATAAATATAAGGAAAGATTTTTCTATTTCCCACCCTGCTCTCAAAAATATAAGATATTTTAATTTATTTCTATATTATGAAAAAAAGAATATGACTAGAATTTATAATCCCAACAACAAAACGAATATACAAAACTGCCTTTTTTCTACAAAGATCACGACAGACTTCTATAGGATTAGTTTGGAATTCTAAAGGATTTTGTGTACCAGAAGCTGCGGGTGGTCAACAAATTCTATTAAAATTTTCTTTCAGCGTTATTATCTTTAAATATATGATCAACAAACGAATATCAACCTTCTCAGTAAATAAAGAGGTTTCAAAGTAGCCTAAAAGAACTTGGTTATACCACTTTTTGCTTTATTCTATACCTCATGTCTATACAATTAGAATTCAATTTAAATGAACATATAATATTGGAATATTTCAAATGCAATGAATCACGAAACTAATCAAACTGACACGTGACCTGAAGCAGAGTTTTTGTCACACTTAACAACCTATTATATTTAGTTAATCTGCTTCTTACTACAATACAATGGTTTTTTGTTTGGTTTTGTTTCTCTGGCGAGGTTGATTTAGCAATGTGTGGATAAAGATTTAGTTTTTTACGTTAAAAGAGTTTTGATAAAAAAAACTGTTTTATAAACAACTTAAATAAAAACAGTTTTCAGTTTATTTAAAAAATGGAATAAAATAGTATCGAATATTTTTCAAAATTACTACAATGCAGAATTTTTTATATGTAAACAATAAACCTTAATATAAAGCGATATTTGTAACTAGAAAAGATTATGTGTTTCCGGCATAATCTGGAAGATCTGTAAAGATTAAACAAAATATTTTACGCAACCCTTTTATAAGTCCTAATATTATTAGGAGGGTTAAATGACACCGTTCGAACGATATTCCGCTACGACTCATTGTTAATTGAATTAAACATAATTCGGTTATTTCTTTAGTCTCAGTCATTGACGAGTTAACCCTTCAATGCAGATGGGTCTGTCTCAGTGGAGAAATTTAATTTGAAAACTGGTATTACTTTAGATTTTAATTATAGAAACGATTGCCTTTCATCAAAGTATTATTCATTTAACGTTTGTAAAGTATAGCGTACTCAAAATAATATTTAGTTACATTTTTTATGTAATTGATAAGTAAAATAACATTTAAATAAAAATTAAGTATTATGATATAGTACATAAATATAAAAAAATATTTCTTTTAGTGTATCTTCGACATGTAAGAGAATAGTATATCAAGAATTAATATATAATGATACTACGTTTTCTATTTTATTCTCGTTTTAAAACAATACGTGTTGTATAATGGAACCTAGTAACACACTTTATAGATTTTAAATAAAACTATTTTAACCGGATTAATCGCGTATATTTTGTATGTTTATACATTTTTGGAAACCCGACGTTTCGAACACTTTGCAGTAGTCCGTGGTCACCGGTAGACTGAGGTGGCATTCGTCTGTCAGTTGACATAATTATTATATCAAACTACCGCCAACGATTTCTTAATTGCCTCGCGTACTGCCCTGGATTCCTGCAGAATGAGCTGATAGTATCTTGCCCTCTGGTATGGTGGGTTTGAGACTTCAATGATTTTATGAGTGGGTCCCAGGTGGTAGAAAGCTTCCAGCCATCCTCTCTATTGAAATTAGGATGTTTTTGTATTTCAATAGCCTCGCGGATCATTCTAGGAATGTATCTGTTTTCCTTAGCGAGGATTTGGGGTTTATCAAACCTAATGTAGTGGCTGGGTTTATCCACAGTATGCTCACACACAGCTGACTTCGATACATGCCCATTCTTGATATCAGAGATGTGTTCTTTCACCCTAACACCGATGCTTCTCTTTGTTTGACCGATGTATGATAAGCCACAGTCACAGTCTAGTTTGTATACACCTGCACTCTGTAAAGGAATATTACTTTTTACTGGTCTCAAGAATTGGCTCACTTTCTTGTTAGGCTTGAATATGGTTTTTATGGAAGCTCTTCTTAAGATGTTGCCAATCCTGTCTGTAACCCCCTTCACATATGGAAGAAATGCTGGCTGTCTCTCTACTGTGGGTGGCTTGTTGGTGTTCTGACAACGCTGGTGGGGAACTGGCAGCTTGTTCTGATGAAGGCTATTCTTCACCTGGCGAAGCTCGTCCCCTAGGTGTTCAGCGTCGCAGAGGTGGTGGGCTCTCTGAAACAAAGATTTGCCAACGGTAGATAACTGTGTAGGGTGATGGTGAGATTCACCATTGAGGTATCTATTGGTGTGCGTGGGTTTCCTATATACTGTGTGGCCTATTGTGCCATTGGGATTTCTTATGACTAAAACATCAAGAAAAGCTAGGGAATTATTTGCCTGTAATTCTATTGTAAATTTAATATTGTCATTAATAGAATTGAGGTGGTTTAGGAATATATAAATACTGTCCGTAGGTAAAATGGTAAAAGTGTCATCTACGTACCGCTTATATATCCTAGGTAGACAGGGTGCAGAGCTAAGAGCCATCTCCTCAAAGTCCTCCATGTATATATCTGCTATTACCGGGGACACGGGCGAACCCATAGCAATGCCATCTATTTGTAAATAGAATTCTTGATTGAACATAAGGTATCCAGATGTGAGGCAATGTTCTAAAAGTTCAAGATATTCTATAGGCATATTGTTATCCTCTAGCTTCCTCTTGACAATCTTGATGCAGTCCTTAACGGGAATACTGGTGAACAGCGACTGGACATCAAAACTGACCATGGTTTCATTGTTAGCTAACTTAAGATCTTTCAGTCCGCTAACAAAATGGTAAGAGTCCCTGACATAAGATGTTGTGTGGCCACGCAGTGGAGAAAGTACTTTGGCGACATGTTGAGCCAGTTTATACGTCGGCGTATCGATTTGGCTGACTATTGGTCGAAAAGGTACATCTTTTTTGTGTATTTTTAAGTATTTTTGTTGTAGGGTCTTTATCAACAATTTTATAAGTTTTTTGATCCGATAGCAATATTGACATTTTTTGTATATACTCGTCGGTGTCTAGTATAACCGTCGCGTTACCTTTATCGGCTTTGAGAATTGTTATATCCTCGTTTTTTCGTAGTTTACTAAGAGCCCGAGATTCATCACGAGAAAGATTTGATTTAGGTGGTTTACTACGGCGCAGTAAAGATGATATATCTTGGCGAATAACTTCAGAATCTTCCTTCAAAATCTGGTTTTTATATAAACAGTCCTCAACGTTAGTTATTATTTCCTCGATAGGCCACAGTACATCTTATGTCAGGGACTCTTACCATTTTGTTAGCGGACTGAAAGATCTTAAGTTAGCTAACAATGAAACCATGGTCAGTTTTGATGTCCAGTCGCTGTTCACCAGTATTCCCGTTAAGGACTGCATCAAGATTGTCAAGAGGAAGCTAGAGGATAACAATATGCCTATAGAATATCTTGAACTTTTAGAACATTGCCTCACATCTGGATACCTTATGTTCAATCAAGAATTCTATTTACAAATAGATGGCATTGCTATGGGTTCGCCCGTGTCCCCGGTAATAGCAGATATATACATGGAGGACTTTGAGGAGATGGCTCTTAGCTCTGCACCCTGTCTACCTAGGATATATAAGCGGTACGTAGATGACACTTTTACCATTTTACCTACGGACAGTATTTATATATTCCTAAACCACCTCAATTCTATTAATGACATTATTAAATTTACAATAGAATTACAGGCAAATAATTCCCTAGCTTTTCTTGATGTTTTAGTCATAAGAAATCCCAATGGCACAATAGGCCACACAGTATATAGGAAACCCACGCACACCAATAGATACCTCAATGGTGAATCTCACCATCACCCTACACAGTTATCTACCGTTGGCAAATCTTTGTTTCAGAGAGCCCACCACCTCTGCGACGCTGAACACCTAGGGGACGAGCTTCGCCAGGTGAAGAATAGCCTTCATCAGAACAAGCTGCCAGTTCCCCGCCAGCGTTGTCAGAACACCAACAAGCCACCCACAGTAGAGAGACAGCCAGCATTTCTTCCATATGTGAAGGGGGTTACAGACAGGATTGGCAACATCTTAAGAAGAGCTTCCATAAAAACCATATTCAAGCCTAACAAGAAAGTGAGCCAATTCTTGAGACCAGTAAAAAGTAATATTCCTTTACAGAGTGCAGGTGTATACAAACTAGACTGTGACTGTGGCTTATCATACATCGGTCAAACAAAGAGAAGCATCGGTGTTAGGGTGAAAGAACACATCTCTGATATCAAGAATGGGCATGTATCGAAGTCAGCTGTGTGTGAGCATACTGTGGATAAACCCAGCCACTACATTAGGTTTGATAAACCCCAAATCCTCGCTAAGGAAAACAGATACATTCCTAGAATGATCCGCGAGGCTATTGAAATACAAAAACATCCTAATTTCAATAGACAGGATGGCTGGAAGCTTTCTACCACCTGGGACCCACTCATAAAATCATTGAAGTCTCAAACCCACCATACCAGAGGGCAAGATACTATCAGCTCATTCTGCAGGAATCCAGGGCAGTACGCGAGGCAATTAAGAAATCGTTGGCG
Source organism: Heliconius himera (assembly GCA_021202915.1). Taxonomy (NCBI): domain Eukaryota; kingdom Metazoa; phylum Arthropoda; class Insecta; order Lepidoptera; family Nymphalidae; genus Heliconius; species Heliconius himera. Next base: position 48,760 of record JAJHJA010000846.1, read on the forward strand.
GTAGTTTGATATAATAATTATGTCAACTGACAGACGAATGCCACCTCAGTCTACCCGTGACCACGGACTACTGCAAAGTGTTCGAAACGTCGGGTTTCCAAAAATGTATAAACATACAAAATATACGCGATTAATCCGGTTAAAATAGTTTTATTTAAAATGTGTAATAATCGTGAAAATCAAAGAACTTATTACACTTTATAGAACCAATAAACGATGAATAAAATAAAACCAGCTCATACACTAACGCTATATTAAATCTAAATTTTATATAACCTAATCTAATTATATAAATATATTTTTCAAATATAACCAAAATAAAAACCATTTCTATATTTTGAAAAAACAATGCTAAAGACACACACACACACCATTGTTCACTCACTTACATTTTATATTATTCAATATATTTTATCTGTACAAATGTAAAAAAAATAAAAACAGACTACGGAAATGCTTTTATATTTGTCAACGTCAAGTCGCCCATTGCCTCGGAGTAACAAAAAAATGGTAATTTTTTTCGCAAATGAACCGTGTCTCGGTTCTCTTATTAGATTAACAGGTCGATTTACAATTCTGTGTGTTCACGTATCTACATGTTTATTTTACGGAAATGAATAGCAATTTGCGGAGGGTCGCTATTGTTGACTTTGCATTATACGCTTATATTATGTTGTTGTAATACGAAGTCACGCGTTTTTTTAATATTGTTGATATTTTTTTTTTTTGTAAAACATATTAAGTAACATATATTGCTTATTTTTTTACGTATCAACTTAACAACTTAACTTAAAGTTATAATCCAATCCAAATTATAGATAATTTGGATTTCTTTGATTAAATATGAAAAATTCTTTTGATTAATTATCAACACAATATCTATGTAACAGTAAAAAGTATAATTAAAATGATGTGTTACTCAGTTATAATTTATAGAAATATATAGTTTTACAATGAGTACTCACAAATTATTTTATAACAAATATCTCGTTTCAGTGGGTAAAACATTTAAATATTAAAAAATATTAATAATAATATTAAAAATAAAAATTGCACATATACATAATATGAAATGATATAAAGTAAATACTAATCGAAATTAACAACTCGCAAGCTTTTAGCAACTTAGTTGCATAGTTAGTGCTAAGTGTCGAATCCCACCGCACATCAACACGCCGCGTGCTCCCGACAGGCAATACACGCGCAGACCGAACGTTATGCGATACTACAATAGTTCTACATGGGACTCTACACACTTGCAACGGTTGTCTTTTTTTAAATGTTATGGTTTTTAAATTGAATATATTTTTTATGTTTGTGTTTATATGATTTTATGTGTGCATTTTTTTATGGAGAATGTGGATGAATAGTTTTTATTTATTAAAAAAAATCTTTCTTTAAATATGTAGTACAGATAAATTAAAAAGTGATTTATTTTCTCCTACTGCTAATAAATAAGTAACACTTTCTATCCAACTTTAATAATAATTCAAAGATATTATGTTATGTGAAAAACTAAGTCATTCATACATTTATATAAAAATATACAAATAAATTAATGTTTAAATAAAATGAACGTAAGTGTGCAAAGCTTCTATCCATATTAAGAGCGTCCTAAGACTAGCATCTTGTTACTAGTTCATATTAAATTAAGCTGAGACCTGAAGTCATTAAGACCCGTCGAATACATTGGTAGGGTTAAAGTCATTTGCGTATGGTTTCGAGTTGCACTTTGAATTAAATGGTCATTGTATTTCTTTTTTAAACTGTCTGCACATAGCAATATAGGCAGAAGAAATTTGTGAACCTAGTGATAAGACACTTCTTTCCCATTAAGACACTTTAGTTCCTCAGTTTCCGCTGGATTAGTGGAATTTCCCGTGTTGAGTAGTGGACCGCAACGCTGTGCTTTGCCTCGTTACAAAAGCGAGGAACTGAAAATATAATATATTCACATCCTTGAGTGAGTATCGAGCCCATAATTTGATCTGCACTTCGACGTACGATTGACTTTTTAATATTTCTAGATTATGAAAAGAATTTAGAATGATTCATCCTTTAATTTTATTTTCGAATTTTCAAAACGAATCTTCTTATCATATTTAATATGTACAAGTACACACAATGAGTAGGTAATTCGGGAGGTATTGCGTGTCGAGTGGCAGAACTCAACGCCGTGCTTTGCCTCGACACCAGAGCGAAGAAATGGAAATATAAATTTAAGTAAATATTTCATCTTCTCGAGTGGGGGTCGTACAAATAACCATTCGCGTTTACAGTCACACAATTATGTCTCTGCGCTATGACTGGCCTCTTTACAGTGTTGCTAGGGTTATTTAACATAAATCACAACAGTCTAGCCTAGAGTCCTAGCAGAAATAAAATTGAATTTAAAATATTCCCCTAATAGCCCTTCTAATGAATCAATCCCCTATAAAAGAGGTAAAACAAGTCATTTCCCACTAATATGAGTTTGATTGGTGTTTCTGTGCATCTGTTTCGAATTTGGCCGCGGCCTGTAATTTGTGAGCATTAGCCAGTTGACGGTTGTATTAGTTTTGGCTATCTATCAATTTGTAGAGTGATTTTTAAAAAATAATTAATTTAATATACCAAATTTAGACAAGGGAAGGTTTTCTTTTATTTTTCTTTTTAGGTGGTCCCTTCAGGTAGTGATATGTTAATTCTTTTTAACTATAATAATAGTTTACATATAAAACACATTAAGGGCAGTAGCGGCGCGGGGTTATAGGCCTTTAAATGTGAACGCGACAGGCTGTGGATTTGATTCCTTCTCCAGAAAATGAAATATTTATTTAAATTTACATCTCCATTTTGTTGCTTTGGTGTCGAAGCAATGTTCTGCCATCTAGCGTAAAGCTTATTTGATCTGATTTTTTTATACCAGATCAGGGACATTAAGATAATTCATTCTTTTCTCCCAACTAAGGTTTGAACTCATTACCGTCGCATTTGCTCTCAGTTTTATCGGTGTTTTATCGATGACCTATAAGCCTTTTTAATAGATACTCTAAATACATTTCACTTTGAAATGTAAATAAACCAGAGAGACTTCTATTGTATTCAAAAATGCATATTTCGCGAAATCAAAGAATAGTTTTCCAAAACATAAATCTTGTATAGATGTTTTATTATTCCCGACCATTCGGCATACACAGCATTGCACTTTCAGATAAACCTTTCAGAAGTGGTCAATAAAAACTGTCGGTTGTTCACCGAGAGCGTTTTTTTATTTAGTTATTTTCTATCAGCTTATACATATATTCTAAAAAAGTTTTGTTTTAGACGAAAATGAAATATTTATTTATTGTTGAGTGGCGGAACTTAACGCTGCTTTTGATTTTTGATTTATCATTCTCCCGAGATATAATGAACCCACAACCACAGCGTATAAAGACGGAGAATGTATCGCGGCACCACCACGAGCCACGAATACTGTAATAGATAGTATACATACATATATCAGTAAATATATGAAATAATTTTATACAGATAACAACTATGCAGGAGAGTTTGTCTTATTAAACGATCTAATCTTAGGAACTACTGGGTTTAATTGTAAAAATATTTTTATGGTGGATAGTCCATTTATTTATTTACTTACCTTTAGCTTCAAGCTGTATCCCGCACATAGTAGGATACGAAAAGGGAACTGGGAACCTAAGTAAAGACACTCCGTTCACAAACAAAATTCCCAGTTACTTCAATTTCAATGAAATGTGTAGCAGCTATAAGCTAGTAGTCCTATATAAATATAAGTATTTTCCATATAAACAGAAGAAAACTTAACGGATTAGAGATAAAATTTTAATATGGAAAATAAGAAGCAGGTGGCGAGCTATTTTTACCGTTCTGGATAATGCAAATATGCACCTGTTCCTAGCAATGCACTCTACGTGCAGATCAGATGAATTAAGCAAATTGGATCTCGTAGAAAGGTACGGGTCTGTTAAAATTGTGTTAACATAACTGTATTTTAATATAGGAGTATTCAATAATGTTTTCCATTTTCTTATATTATAATGAAGTAGAATGTTTAATTATTTATTTTTCCTCGCTCTGGTAACTACGGTGGCGTTGAGTTCCGCTATTCTCGTAATGCCTTCATAATTCAGTGGAATGCGAGTATGGAAGTGTCTTAATAGGAACGAAGTAACTTAACACTAGGTTTTAAGCTCTCTGTGCCTAACTCACTATATGCGGGATATAGCGTGAAGCCAAAAAAATGTTAGTAATCTAGTAGTAAAAATAAGGAAATATTATATACTGAGTATAATATTTTCTTATCCCGTCCTTAATTATAACATTTTAGCCAATAAAATTACTATTAAATTTAACATTTAAGTACATATTCACATTTCCATCACATTTCCTTAAATTAATGGACTCCATACAATTCCAATTATAACACGAAATATAAATCTAATTTCAACACAAAAAATAATTTCATAAAACAAAAGCCTTAATGGATAAGCTGTTGTGATGTTAATTAATGATGTTGTAGATTCATAATAAGTCAAAAGGCGAGTCACAAGTGATGTTAGGAACTAGGAACGGGGGTGGAATGAAGATGTCACTGCGTAATCGGATGGTCGGGCGCCCGAGACGTGACGTTGATAGATCGTCGTCAGTCTTAAGATTTTGTGTGGTCTATTTAATAAGCGTTTTGAAGATATTATTTTATTACTTTGAATTAATAATATGTTGATTAAAATTAAGGTGACAAAAATACATCTTTCTCATCATCTCTCTTCATCATTACATCTTTTTCTCTTTTTTTCCACATAACAGGATAGACAAAACAAACCTAGTATCAAGACACTCTGTAACTCATTCAGATATCGCGGGTGGAGTGTCTTAACTCAACGCTACGCTATATCTAAAAAAGCAGAGAAATTAAAATAATTTAAATGGATTATATTTAATTTCATTCCCCCAAAACTGAATCTATAACCATCACGTTTACAATCAGACGCTTTACCACGACGGATTTGCGTCATGTGGTATTTATTAAAATAAATTACATGCCTAGTAAATAAATACGTATTATATTTTTAAGTAAGGTAAGGTAAGATCTTTTTTAAGGTTTCTGTCACTCTCAGACCAAATATTTTTATTTTCACAAAGCTATGTGGCGTTTAATTCCGCACAAAACATAACACGCAACTCTAAAATGATCGGAAAGTGGAGGACAAACTATAACATACATATAGGTTTTCTCCACCAACTCCACCACTAGCGGGTAAACGCGTTAAAAAATTAGAACTCCCCTCTCTTACCACTTGTACCACAATTTCCGCGGACACAAGATGTCTTGCTTACTAATAGGCTTAACAATGATTTTCTTGCTTCCACTCCGATTAATTGTTTTAGATAAATGGTCCTCTTTGTTATTAATGAAATGATGCTTAATTCGTTTTTGTATTTTCTTATTTAGTAATTAATATGCTTCTTACTGGATCAGCATAAAAATTACTTAACTTCCCCCTGTATTCCGCTTATAGCGGGGTAGATAGAGGGAATTTAGTGTTAAGACACTCCGTTCCTTATAATACGTCAAATACTTGTTGCGTGACGAAATTCAATGCCATGTAACAAAATCGTAATGCATAAGCTCTCCTACCTTTTGATGGCGTTTATTTAGAAACTTTATTTTTATTATGCTTAAAGGGACCATAGACTTGTTTCAGCTTGATAACTACATGCGATCTCGAGATGAATGGTCTTAACACACGAACAGACGGACGGCCTCATCCAAGGCCAAGGCCACAACCAAGCGATCCTATAGACTTGTTTCAACTTGATACCTCCATGCGATCTCGAGATGAATGGTCTTAACAGACATACAGACTGGCCTCACCTAAGGCCAAGGCCACAACCAAGCGATCCTATAATGATTCCGTTTTTACCTTTTAATGTACGGAACCCTAAAATATTGCGCTGCAACGCACCATTGTTGTCCAATCATTAAATTCATTATTTTAAAATTCTATCATATTCACCACTCCCTAATCTTTTTTAATAGCTCCACATACATTTAATATAGAACGTTTATGCAAATGCGTTTGTTGCCATATCCGAGTAAATTTGCATACATTTGAGGTCTCATTTCTGATGTTCAATGGTACGGAGTATAAGTAATACTTTTTTGTTTTTCTACTGGCTGGTTTGCATATTTTTTAATACTAATACTTGATTCGTTGATATTTAAAAAATGTGCCTCTACAGTAAAAGAATAGAGTATAATGAGTTGTGCATAAATATATATAGGGTTTTGTTTATTATGATTATTTATATATGTATATAGATACAGGCCGGTGATGGTTGTGGTGATATCGACTGGCTGTGGGTTCGATCCCTACTCGAGGAAGTGAAATATTTATTTACATTTATATTTTCATTTCTTCGCTCTGATGTCGAGGCAAAATGGGGAGTTGAGTTCCGCCACTCAGCACGCAATGCCTCCAGAATTCGGCGGAAAGTGGGGAACGGAGTGTCTTAACACTAGGTTCTCTCTGCCTACCCTGTTGTGTACGGGACACGGCATGAAGCTGATAAAAAAAGATACAAATATTCAAATTCAAATTCAAATATTATTTAAGTCTATTTAGAATGGGCCAGTAGTGGGTGAGGCCAGCCTCGTAGCGCAAGGGCACAAAGTATGACTGTAAACCGACTGGCTGTGGCTTCGATTTGCACTCGAGGAAACTAAATATTTTTTAAATTCATATTTCCAATTCTTCACTCTGGTATCGAGGCAAAGAGCGGCGTTGAGTTCCGCCATTCGACACGTGCCTTCAGAATTCGGTTGAAAGTGGGAAACGGAGTGTCTTACCACTATTTTCCCTCTAACTACTCTGCTATGTACAGGATAAAGCGTGAAACTAAAAAAATTGTATTGTGTAAATAATACATGAACTTAAAAAGTAGACGTGTAGATTACTATTAAACACAATTTAAGTTACGTTTAAAAAGAAACAATTCTAAACAAAAAACAGATTGTAATTTTTGCAGGTAATTCGACATTTTTACAAATATACGAAAGGTTTTTTTTTAAAAGTACAGAAATATAGTTAATTTTTTTATTCAGAAGTTCTAGCGATAAGCATAAAATTATATGTTTCGTCTTTGTAGTCATATAGCCTTGCTTAAATGTCACGGTCTTTGGAGGGGTTTCCCCCATTCTACCAATAAACTTATTAATTTATAATATTATAATTTTGTTAATTTATCTTGATTTGCTTTTATGAAGCCATCTTGGTCATCGGCTCATCATCTGGTGGCAAACTTAACTTTTATGGTCTCGTTGCCCTCGCGGCTGATTTAATTATTTGTATTTACTTGCTCTATTAATTAAAGTCTTAATACTAGGTTCCCTTTGCCTATCTCTGTTAATCCTTGGATTGAACTCACAACCATCGCGTTCCTAGTAGTTCATTTATATCATGATGGCAAAAATATTATAATAATATAAATATTGTTAGTAGAGTAGGGAAAAAACCATTTCAGGAAAACCAAGGGCAAGGTCTCCTCCCACGAAGAAACACAAGGTCCATCCACAAAGAGATTGAGAGTTTATTTAAGACGTGAAAGGAATTATTATTGAATGATTCTTATTCAATGTCAGCCTTTAGAAATACGAAAGAGATTTTATTATAAACTAGTTGTCGACCACAACTTTGTATGGAAATATTATAAATAGTAATAAAATGGGTAATTCCGTATGAGTTTCTAGCCCACCTGTCTGTCGCGTTTACAAGTCACACGTTTGTGCTACGCTACGACTGGCCTTATTCTTTTTCAGCTCCACGCTGTATCCCGCATACAGCAGGGTAGGCAGAGGAAACCTAGTGTTAGGACACTCCGTTTGCCACTTTCCGCGAAATATTTCGTGGTATTACGTGATGAGTGGTGGACCTCAATGCAGGGTTTTTGCCTGGGTGCCAGAGCGAAGAAAAATAGAATAGATATAAGATAAAAATATTAAAAAATAATAATTCATTTCTTTGGGTGAGGATCGAATCCACAATCGTCAAGCTTCTATTTTTTTCTTAGCTCCTATCATTAAGTTCTCACCGCTTATCTTTATTTTTACAGGAAATTCTTAAGAATTTAGAGAGTAATTTAGAGATATCTTTATTTCATTTTTTGGTTAGGGAGAGTTCTATCTAATAAATCTATTCGTACTACAGAATAATGTATAATAATCAATTATTAGACACGTGTTCACATAAATGATTTGCAAGGCGAATATGCATATTTAGTTTAATATTAGCTATCGTAGTTTAAATACATATTTATATATAGAGAGATATGTTTAACGATTACAAAAGCAGCATATTCTTTTAATAGTATAATAGGCATACAGAGTCTAAAGAGTTAAAATGCCACCGATTTTAATCTAATCTCTAAAATGGTATTTTGAATGGCGGAATTCAACGCCGCGCATCAACTTTCACTCGTTTACAGTAAGACGCTGCGTTATACCTTTATGCCACGGCGGTTTCAAGTTGCAATTAAGTAATTTTAAATTTTATTATTACAAATTTAATCTTATTGGAAAAATTAATTAAAACAAACACAAAAAAAATATAACAAATAACATCAAATACATCAACATTCTCCTCCAAAACAATGTTGCGACAAAACAAAAAAACCAGCCAAAATTAAAACCTACCCTTTTGTCAATAGAAACGCCACTTAGAATTTTTTGCGCCCACCCCGTTAGCGTTACATTTGTAAAATTACCAACCCCCAATGGATGCCCACAGACACTCTAATGTCTGACCATCAGCACTCAAATGACGCACGTCACTCTCCCTATTCCAACTCTACAAATCAACGAAATCACAAATTTATCAACCACTGCTTGTCGGATACCAGAGAAAATAGTAAAACTAAGCTAAAACAAGCAATGTATACTGAATTTTAAAATTCTCATGTCACAGTGAAAGGTTTTCGTTCAGGAATTATGGGATAAATCCATCTCTGGATTCAATGACGTCATTCCGCGTCGCAACGACAGGGCGACGAAAGCGCATTTGTCCATAGTATTGCCACCATTCAAATTGCGCTGTCGATCATTGTGTTTGAGTATTTGTTGTTTGTTATATGTATATACAATACATATTATATAAGGCCAGTCGAGGCGTAGGGGTATAACGTGGACTGTAAATATGACAGGGTATGGGTTCTATTCTCACTCGAGGAAATGAAATATTTAATATTTTCATTTAATTGGTAATGAAAGTAAGCGCGGCGTTGATTTCCGCCACTCAATACGCAGTAATTGCAGAATTCCGAGGAACAGAAGTAAATTAATGGGAACAGATTATCTTAACACTACGTTCCCAGGTTCCCTTGGCGTACCCTGGTAATTGCATGATACCAAAAGCCCCGGCCTTTTTATAAAAAAAACTACCGCGGTTAGTATATAGGCTGCATTATATTTTTTTAATCATTTCGACTATACCTGCAGTTAGAAATACCTCGAACACTTAGGGCAAAGTCAAGAAGAATTTTTAATTTTCATTATTATTTCAGTACGTTTCAAGCTTTTTAATTAATTATTTTATCATCTTGATAGCTCAACCATAATTAGATATGATACACGAAAGGTTATACGGAATAGGGTATATAACATATATGGGTTTGTAGGTACATAACATAATTAAATGTAGTATTTATCTCACTTGAAAAATTAAAAAGACATTTTAATAATAAAAAATATTACCTTTTAAAGTGATTTAGATTTAGATTTTACTTCCCAAAGTAGAATCATTAACGATCTTATCTTTTAAAAATAAAGTTATATAGATTTATATCTTATTTATTTAGTTTAGCTAGTTCTGAACAAGTAAAATTCAGTGACCCCTAAAATGAAAAAAAAAATATCATATGTTTTTATCCAGTTACCGATTCACGCTTATTCTAATTTATTATAAGCAGCTCTAACTCCGTTTTCAGAATATATTAAAAGTTTTATAAAATCTCTACGTCATCCTATCCTTTACTCTGAAGTCATTGAACTCTTAATCCCTACTAGTGCAGTCACCCAACTACGCTCACGCACACATACACACGGACGCACGTCACAGTATAAGTGCGCACGCACACACGCACAATGACCCAGTTATTCCCCATTTTTCTGTAATTACTCACCGCGGCTTTGTTAATTTCCCTGCGTGAGGTATAAGGTTCGACTACAGTGACTTTTCATATTATTTTTGAGAAAAAAATATTTAAAGGTTTTATATTTCAATCATGAAGCCATCATACTGGAGCGGCACAGCATCCGAGTTCGATTTCCACTGGGAGGAATAAATTATTTTTACATCCTCACTCTTTCTTACTGCTGACACAGCTAAAACTTGGGAATCGGAGTGTCATAACACTAGGTTCCCTTTTAGTTACCTTGCTTTATACGGGATATTGTGTAAAATTAAAAAAAAACAATGTTCTTAAATTAAAATCAATGGACTCGGTTAAAAAAAATCGTCAGGTCTTCTCAACTTAAATAAATGTTTTTAAAGGTCTCCTGATTTCTACACTTCTTCTTACTGCTGACTGTTGCTTCATAAATCTTTCTTACCATTTTTTATCCCTTATTCTCTAGACGTGCACAAACCACTTGAGCACATTCTTCTTCATTCTCACTGTGTAATCCTCGCTAGAACATGCCATTCGCTGTATCTCTTCATTGCAGATTCAATCAGGTAAACCAACTCTGAATATCCTTAAAAGAGACCGTATATCCATACTATTTATAACATTTATTATTTTAGTTTAACATTTTTTTAATTTTAGAGGCTAGTCGTGGCGCAGCGTCACGAGGTGTGACTGTAAAACCGACTAGTTGTGGGTTCGATCCCCACTCGAGGAGATAAAATATTTACTTAAATTTATATTTCCATTTTCTTCGCTCTGGTGTTGAGGTTAAGCGCGGCGTTGAGTTCTGCCACTCAACACGCAATGCTTCCTGAATTCGGCAGAAAGTGGGGAACGGACTGTCTTAACACTAGTTTATCTCTGCCTACCCTGCTGTGTGCGGGATACAGCGTGAAGCTGATTTTTTTTTTTAATTTTTCGTCTGCAATAGACATCTTTCGTTGCCGTGTAACAGCATCGGTACCAGCGTTGCATTGTGTGCGGCCAAAAGTACAGATATAATGACATTTTCATCATTATTTTCTTTATGTATTCCGTCCTTTTTCTATTTATTTCAAATAACAGATTCATAGAATAAATCAGCTTCAGCTGTATTTCGCACACAGTATGATACGTTGAGGGAACCTAGTGTTAAGACACTCTACTTGTTCCCCATTTCAGCTGAATTCTGGAGGCATTGTATGATGAGTGGCGGAACTCAACGCTGCGCTTTACCTCGACACCACAGTGAAGAAATGGAAAACAAATTTAAATAAGCATACAAAGATAGCTATAGTATTTACAATAATAATAATTTTAGATCACAGAAAAAGATACAAACTTCTAACTATCAGTAGTTTTACAGTGAACGCTTGAAACACCTAGCACCTGATATCTTTGGCACCCCTGAAACTGGGGGAATATGAAAATTGTCACCCCATTGTCATTTCTAGCTGTTGTAAGCAAACTGCACTTGGTTTTTAATTGCATTTTATAATATTGAAATTACATAGGTAGTTCAGCTTCACGCTGTATTCCGCACACAGCAGGGTAGGCAGAGAGAACCTAGTGTTAAGACACTCCGTTCCCCACATAGGTAGTTAATATAAAATAATAAATTATATGCAAATCTAACTATACATATGAATTAAATTTAAGAGACTCTGTGTACTTTCAAAAGAACCATGTTTTCCCAAGTGCATAGTAGTTATTTATACTAATATACCAAAATACAGACTAATATTTCTTTTTTTGTGTCTGTCTTTCCGTATGTCCAAGAAAATCTCAGAAATATAATAGAGGGTTGTGGGGCAATATATAGGCTACTTTTATCCTATCTTCCGGATAAAAGCAAGATGAGGATTTACACGCAGGACAAACTGCGTTTGTTTTATCTTGCAAGGTATGAAATTACTCAACATTTTTATAATACGACATTTTTGGCGAGCAAAATCAAATAAAATCTCAAAAGATTTAATAAGTAAATAACAGTATTAACTATGTTAAAAACACATAACATTTTTTTCCTATATACACTAAAATTAAATAAATATTAGTGTATATAGGGAAAAAAAATATTTTTTAATATTAATTCAATTCTTTTTTTTTTTCAAATAATTCAAACCAAACATCACGATCATCAGGAGAAGTGACATGTTTACGAGATAAGTATGAATCTATATCAATTCAGATTGAATTAAAAAAAAATAATCAATCACAAAATAGACTAAAAAAATCGATCACCACAAAACTTATAATCCGATACGAATAAAAAAATCAGTATAGAATGAAATATCGATTAAATTAAAAGGCAATTTTGACGAGAGTTTCGTATAAATGAAGCAGTGGGCAGATAGATGTAAATCACAAAGGAGTCATGTAAATGCCGTTATAGTTGTTTTCCCGCCCATAATGGCTCTCTGACAAACCAATAGACAATACGTTATGGGGAAACAGAGCTATGAATAATGTTACATGACTTAAAATAAATAAAAATCAGCTTTACGCCGTTTTTTTTTTGCCGTGTGATCCCGGCCTAGAATAGGATCATCCTGGTACTGGTGGTGTCGTAAGAGCCGACTAAAGTACGTGTGGTAGAGTCACGTCGCCAACAATGGCAACACGCATGGGCAGACTCGACCGGATCATTACCACCCCCGGCATTTAAAACCGGCGTGAAGTAGTGGCTTTATGCCACTGCGTTTCGCATCAGGTAATGCCGGGCTCCGGAGCCCAACCCACCTTACAGGCGGGCAACGCACCTGTAGCTCCTCTAGTGTTGCACGGGGCCGTGGGCGGCGGTGATCACTTACTATCAGGTGACCCGAACGCTCGTTTGCCTTGTCTTTTTTGCATAAAAAAAAAAAATCAGCTTTACGCTGTATCCCGCACACAGTAGGGTAGATAGAAGGAGTATAGTGTTAAAATACTTCGTTCCCCACTTTTTGTCGAATTCTCGAGGCATTGCGTGTTAAGACGAAACCAAAATATAAGGAATGAAAATATAAATTTATTAAATATTTTATTTCCTGGAGTGGGGATCGAACCCACAACCTGTTGTATTTACAGAGACTGATGAGTTGAGATCAAAAATATTATTATGGGAAACCTAATAAGGTTTCCTATAATAATATTTTTGATCTTAATTATACCAAATGAAATTTGCACCGGCGACCTTTTGGAAGCTATTCGGGCCATCTGACCGCTAATTCATACGTTCCTATGAAGCTAGATCACAATTCTTATACGCTTGTTACTGTCATTTAAATATAAATTTTGGGTTTACTTTATTCATTTTATATTTTTTTACTGAGAAGATTAATTTTGTGGTTTAATTTGTATATAAAAAAAATATAACATTCGACTTTAAAATGCACGTCGGTTTATTTTAATTATTTTAAGCAAAATCATCTTGTCACTGACAATATCAATATAATTTAATACAAAAATGTGTATACTGATAATTTTTATATAAAAATATGTCAAAATAGTTACTCAATGGCTAATAGACAACGTTAAAATGAAATTACACATCGTAGAAATTTGAAAATTGTCATATAGTTCCCTTTGAAAGTATAGAGAAACACTAAGATGAAGGAACGCTTATTTCTAAGCTGACGAAGCGAGACGAAGCAGAATCTTACGTTTTATGTTAAATACCAACAAATAATTACGAGAGGCCAGTCGTGGCGTAGAGGCACGCAGTATGACTGTAAAACCGACTGGTTGTGGGTTCGATCCCCACTCGAGGAGATGAAATATTTACTTAAATTTATATTTCCATTTCTTCGCTCTGGTGTCGAGGCTAAGCGCGGCGTTGAATTCTGCCACTGAACACGCAATGCCTCCAGAATTCGGCAGAAAGTGGGGAACGGAGTGTCTTAACAATAGGTTCCCTCTGCCTACCCTGCTGTGTGCGGGATATAATAAAAAAATAATTATTATTATGAATAAAACAATTCAAATTATTCATAAATTAATACATATTTTTTTACATAATATTAGTAACTTCTATAAATTCTGAACTCTACATCCGGTTACACCCAAAACGGGCATCAATCAAACGCGTAAATTGCTTCTCTCGACACGACAGCTTTAAAACGCAATCCCTTTAAAGCTTATATTAAAGCTATAGTTATAAAGTACTATACAAATATGGGGACGATGATTGACTTTTGTGTTACATGGGAATTGTAAGAATTTTAATCAAGCAATCTATGAAATATTTATTTAAATTTATATTTCCATTTCTTCGCTCTGGTGTCGGGGCCAAGCGCGGCGTTGATTTCCGCCACTTAACAAGCAATGCCTCCAGAAATCAGCGGAAAGTGGGGAACGGACTGTCATAACACTAGGCTCTCTCTGCCTACCCTGTTGTGTGCGGGATACAGCGTGAAGCTGATTTATTTATTTACAATAACGCGCAGTTTATCATTTCTGACTCAGTAAAAGTCAGAACAAATCTAACATCAGCAAGACAATATGTAATAATTAATAATTAAATCATACTATTTTAAATGACTTTTCATAAGAAATTCAATGGAATACCAATATAAAAAATATCCAAATTTTGTCGGAAAAAAATAATTTTAACACCTTTGTAGAGACTCCTCGATAAATTTGATTACTTTTTAGACTGGATGGTCTAGTCAAAAATTCCTTCAATGAAAATAAATAATGTTTTCAGTAACATTCAATATAATACAAAAAAAAATTAAATTGTAATATTGATTTGTTATTTCTTATATAATATTTTTTGATGCTATTTTTATGTCATTGTGATTACCTATTTGTAAGTTCTATTTTACAGTAGATGGTATATGTCTTAAGTATCAAAATAAATAAAAAATAATAAAATAAATTACACGAACGTCTTCGTAGAATCACAATTAACTGCCCTTATTAAACCTATACTGAATCTGTTTTCTTTCATTTTACACTTGATTTTTCTTAGTAAGATTTTTTTTTAAGTAAGAATTTTTTTTGCTTCATGCTGTGTCCAACACATAGTAGAGTAAGCAGAAGGAACATAATGTTAAGACACTCCGTTCCCATTAGGACAGTTTCACACTCTCCTTGGAATTCTGGCATGGTATCATACATGTACCTGGATAGATACGGTTCTCCATATCTCCTTTCTCAATTTTAGAAGAACTGCGTGTTGAGTAGCAGAACTCAACGCCGCGCTTTGCCTCTACACCAGAGCAAAGAAATGAAAATATTAAATATTTAATTTCCTGGAGTAGGATTCTAACCTACAACCTGTTGCGTTTACAGTCACACGCGCCAGAACTGGCCTCATATTATGCTATATTATATACATGATACAATTAAATGAATACAGCAGACTAGATAAGAGTAATTGTTTTCATACAAGTGTCCAGACGTTTCATATAACACGTTTCATATTAATGACAACACGTCCGCGTCAGAGTTGATTTACATCTGGCATGCAAATGTCAAAGGTAAGTTTTATTTTTGTAGTGTCCAAAAGTGACTATATGTACATATGATTTTTTCTTTTTAAGGTTCCTTATCTCAAAAGGAAAAAAACGGAACTCTTATATAATCACTTTGTTGCTCGTCTATCCGTTTGTCAAAGACCATTCATATTTTAAACATTTTTTAAGTCTTAATCCACATTTAGGTAAGAAAAATACTTATTTAGAAATCGTATAAAAATTTGAACGTAGCGGGACTCGAACTCCCGCCTTCTGGAAACCGACCTGGTCGGTTTCCAGGAGGCGCGTTTTCTAAATAAGTAAAGACCATTCATCTCGATATCGCGTAGAGACAACTCCAAGACATCTCCACCCTTTTTATGTTTATCTTATATACAACACATCACCCAAAACAACAATTAAATTAAGTCAATAATTAAATTTTCTTATTATCCTTGTAACTCTCTCAAGACGTATTCCATTAGCAAGTCACATTCGAAGTTGGAGTCGCGATAACGTCGACGTCGACTCCTTTACGTCCAATTTGCACAAATTGCTCCGAGTGCAGCGAATTGAGGGAAACTTAGGAGATATCGTTAGCTAGGCGGTATGTAGTTGACTGTGGGTGCAGATCGCATTTTATTAGTAAAATAAAATAATTGGATCAGCATAGATGAGGATGCGGTATTAATGATTAAATGTTTTGAGGACGTCGTGGCGTACAAGGGTGTGACTGTAACGCGGCGGTTGAGGGTTCGATCCCCACTCGAAAGAATGAATTATTTCTTATTATTAGTTTCATTTCTTCGCTCTGGCGCCAAAGCAAAAAATCTGGCGTTGAGTTCCACCACTCAACACCCAATGTCTCAAAAAATTCGGAAAGTGAGAAACGAAGTTATAGCGCTAGGTCTTTCTGCCTACCCTGTTATGTGCGGGACACAGCATGAAGCATTGATAGTTTTAAAGGGATTTCATCGCCTATCAATTGAGTTGTAAATTTGATGTATTCTTACAGATATACTTTTGTGTTTTTGTTTTAGTGTTGCTGATGATGACAAGATGATATCTTAACCGGGTTCGTTCCTTTTATTCGTCTTCCGACATATCTACATTACCAGTAGGTATTGTATTATGTATGTAGGGAAAGTGACAGTACATAAGTATATAAGATTTATTATTTGCTATTGATCGCCAAATATTTTTATTAAAAAGGAAAAAAAACAGTAAAAAAAAAGATCATTTAAAATAAAACTAGTAATAATTTAAAATGCTTTCAGCCGTATTAGGTCTTAATCATAAGGTAAAAGTTAATATTTTTAGTGAAGCTCAATAAGTGTATTACATTTTTTTCGACGCCCATTACAGACAACATAGTCTTCGAAGTAAACAGACGTTATAAGTTATTTATAGTTTGTTAAAAAATATTCAAAATATTGTATCATTATGTACTATTTTCATTCATTGTCAAATTTCAGAAGAATTATGAATATTCGTCTATATTTCGGACATTATCATTATCCACAATATTCAACATTTACGAATAATATTTTTCGTTTATACTGTGCTATTTATACTGCATTTATCATTTTTATCTACTTTTACATATTTCCCAGTCCTCTCGATTTCTTTTATAGTCACATTTCATATACTTATACGATGGTTGAGGCTCTCTTTGACAATTTACTGTCTCTTGTATTACGCGGAAAATATTTAAAACTATTATATGATTTTATAAAACAAACTCAAGACATGCTTAATATAAAAGGTTTTGGCGTATCACGTGGTATATACTTATCCTTGTTTCTTTGTTCTTCTCTTCGTGTATACATTGTGTTAAGCAAAAGTCCATTCTTGTTATCGGATTTTCGATCTTGGATAGTTGCATTTGCCTATTTATCTCTGTGTGTTAATTACGTATCCAAAATTGTTGTTTTTGATGTTATCTACCATCGTCTTAAAGTTATCAGAATTAAGTTCGAATTTAAATATGTGTGTATAAATATGATTGGTAAGGAAAGGGTGAAGTACAGAATTAATAATATCAAGCGTTGTTTATCCGTATATCAAGAATTGATTTATTTTATTAATAATATGGAGATTGAAATGCAGGCTTGGGTAAATTTTATCAATATTAATTGATATTTCCCTATGTTATCTGATTATTCGAATAAAACTTTTGTTTTTTTCAGATATTTATTACTTTCTTCATAAGCTTCCCTAAAGCAGTAGTATTTACACATAGATCGTTGCCACGGTTGTTGAAAATGGTATTGAATGTGTTTCATAATTTATTAAGTAATGTAATATAAGGAAATAGTGGGTGATAAGAGAAGCAGGGGGAGACCTCGGTTGACTTTCATGACAGTATCGTATTATACTAGAGGAAAGGCACCGCAAGGCATGTACGAAGCAGTTGATGACAGTAGACGAAGCAAAACGTAGAAAGGGGTACGCTAGGGATAAAGCGTGAAGCTAAAAATAAAGAAATAAAAACATTAAAACATAATTAAGATACACACGTATAAACACAAGTTAAGTTGCTTGTAGTAGGCTGATTCATGTTCTTCTGTCAATATAAGAATGGTTAAATATGTATTTGTCATAGTCTTCTGGCAAGGCATATAATATATCAGAAGATTTATAAAAAAAAAACTCTTGCTCCTATTACAAACTAACATATTATCATATATGTATCTAATAGAGATATAATCTCATATATCACACCTTAATAAAAATGATATTAGTAATATTTTGTATCTATTCAATTTCAGACTTCTTTTGACCTTGGCCCTTTCATAACTGTGTCAGTATCAATTTACACGGTGATTATTGCGTGTATTCCGGCTGTGTTAGTGGAGTTGGCGGCGAATGAAGTAGATATCATTAAGGAAGTCTTAACCAGGAGCCTTTTGCTATGTTCTGGTAAAAAAATCATAATTTGAAATATACCAATATATTTTTGATACAAGTGAATTTTCTCATTAGTACTTTATTAGCAAAAGGAAAAGAATTTTAACTAAGTATCATTTAGATTTTAAACTTTCTTTTATAGATTTTTTATCATTTATATTTATATCATTTATATCATCGGTTAAATAGAGAAATGACAAAACAAAAGACTGTTGAAAATATTAATTTATTTTAGACTATTTTTATAAAATTTACTTGTCATAATATGTTTTTTCGATTCATATAGCTTAGAATCTAATACAGATGCATAAATATTAACTATTATTCTATATAATTCCAGATCAGGAACTACTATCGGAGACGCAACATGCGTTAGACTACATTAATCTACTACCATTCAAATACAACATATGGCGTATAATACCTGTGAATGCATCTCTTCCACTTAAATTTGCTGGATTATGTGTAACTTACATTATAGTAGTAGCTCAATTTAGTGGTGTTAAAATCAATACTTAATTTAAAAAACTTAAATAAATTTGTCAGAGGCCAGTCATAGCGCAGGAGCACAAAATGTGACTGTAAATGCTACTGATTGTTGGTTCGATATCCACATTATAATTAGATTTTTTCGCTCTGGTGTTGTGGAATTTGGGGAACAAAGTGTATTATTACTAGGTTCCATTTGCCTAACCTGCTTTGCACGGGATACTGCGTGAAGCTGATTTCAATTTGATTTAAATAAATTTGTATCGATGCAATATATGATTTTAATAGATCTTTTCCTTTTTTCGAGCTTCACACTGTATCCCGCACATAGCAGCAAAGGTAGAACGAACATGGGAACCTAGTGATAAGATACGTACTCAGTTTCCTATTTCGATTGTTCTGTTCATCCAGTTGTAGAGGCATTGCGTGTTGAGTGGCTGAACTCAACGCTTCGCTTTGTCTCGTTAACAAAAACAGGAAATGAAAATATTAAATATTTAATTCTCTATCTCCACCTTAAAGACACCTGTAGCTCCTCTGGTGTTTACTTACCATAGAGGTGATTACTTACCATCAGGTGACCCTTTTGCCTGGTCTTTTCCATAAAAAAATATAATAATAATTCTCTCAGTGGGAATCAAACCCACAACCGTTACCTTCACAGTCGCACAAAAGACAATTTTAAGAACAATTTCATTTAAAAATATCTATATATTTTTTTACAATTTTATCTTCATTACATTAATAATAAATAAATAAAACTTAAATTTGTAGTATTATTTATTTTCTGCAGTAATCATTAATAATTTAGCCCAAATATGGTTACTACTATAGAATTATTTATAAATAATTTTTAAACCATTTTGACGATTTCATTTACTGTCTTATGATGGTCGCAACATATTTTAATATCTTTTAAGTTCAAACAGTATACTTCTGCGATAACTGATTCACAGTCACCAGTTCCTCTCACAGTCCATCATTGTCCCCACCACACTGGGTAGTGAGAGGTCGCTACCCACTATAACCATCAAGGCGTTGAGGCCACCAAGTGGGGCATTCGGCCAGAGTGTGATTCACCGAATCGACGGAGGCATCACACTCATGGCAGCCGTGGATCACAATACGATATACAGCTGCCAGCATGGAGAATCCAGCCCTTCAACATTCGGCAATAACCTGCCCAGGGCCCTGACGGCAGTTACTAGTTTCGGCGAAAGCTGAGCGAAGTGTTACATAAATTACCATCGTCCATCCAGAGTCAGACCTAGATATTTTATCTGAGTGCGTACCTCTACATCCTGTCCCTGGATTCGCAGAGTAGCCCTATGAGTAGCGCTTTGATGCAGTCTATGACGAGGCGGATGCCGGCTTTGGCTAAACTTGCGGCCTACTAGTCTTTTTTTTATGGAAAAGTCATTCGATCCTCAGGTTGTGACGATATCAATGTCATTGGCATAGTAAATGACACTCATTCCAGGAAATAGACGGCAACGAAGAAACCAAGCGTGCCGAGATTCCACAGTAACGGGCGCAACACCGACTACTGTGAAACTACGCAACCTACGCTTCGTCAACTGATCTCACCGTCTGTCCCAATCCATAAAAATACTCTGTCTTGGTGTTAGTCGTCTAATAGCCGCCGAAATAGAGAGCCATCCCGTGATACCGAAGTGCCTCTCTTAACGTCTCAAAAGGCAAGCTGTTAACCCTTAAAAGCGATATAGGTGTAAAAACACTCAGGTTGTCACAGCGTATTGCTCTTTTGTGTATCCTCCTGAGTTGTATGTAACCCTTGAAAAGGCGGCAAAAGTTTTTTTGTTTGTCACACTTGTCAGAAAAAATTCTATATATTTTTTTAATATATACTTTTTTAAAGTTAGCCAGGTAAAGGGCAACATGTTGTTCTAAGCCGAAATAAACACTTTTGATTTGTATTGGGATTTAATTTTGATATAAAAAAGAAAATATTATGATCCCCTCTTGTATAGTCAGCGGTTTAAGGCAATGTTTCAAAATTTATTTTTCTAAGTCTTATTTGAGGTTTTTTTGCATCGCAGCTAACGAACAGAACTTTTTTTAATCTACGTTTCCGAATCCGTCACAACCATGAGGGTTCCGATATTCTCGGCACTGGTACACTGTACTTACGCAGCTGTAGGGTAAATATACGCTATGCCCCTACGAGCAACCAAAAAAACCACCCACCCACAGAAAAATTACCCGCTGCCCAGGGAGCACCGGCACGCTATACTGCTCTTCACTCCAAATGATAAATACATTCTGGAGGAACCAGCAGCTTGCGAGCACACGAGGAGTTATTCGACATCACCCTCCACCCAAAGCATTGAATTAATTTATCTGATATTATAATAATATTGTTGTATATTACATTTACTGTACTATAATTTGCTTGAAGAAACAATATTAAATAGTTTAAAAAAGATAAATGTCAACAATAACGATAAAGAAAACTCGATTCTTAGCAATAGTACGAAAGAACTTATAAAACAACGCACTGAGCTAATTTTAGTTAAAAACAAAGACAAAAACACAAGAAATAAACTTACACTACTATTTAAAGACACAAATAAATCAATTAGGAAAGACTACGCCAAGCACAGGCACAATGTTATTACAAAAAATTTAGATAATTACAGAAGTACGAAAAGAGCTGCAAAAGAATTAAATTTGCACAAACCCTGGATATTAAAACTTAAATATAATTCAAAAGAAACAAGAACTAGGAAAGACGTGGCAAACCTTGCGACAACATTTTACAAAGAATTATATAAAAGAAGAGATGATGACAAACTAGTGGAAGAAAACATACAAAATGAAATGACATTCAATATGACGATTGAACTAATCAGTGAGAAAGAGGTTTACAATAACATTAAACACTTAAAATCAGAAAGAAGTCCAGGACCTGATGGTATAACCAATGAGGCTTTAAAATTGGGTGCCATTATCCTGATACCTCATCTCACTCAACTATTCAATCTGATACTTAACACAGAAACCATCCCAAAGCAATGGTGTACATCGGACATTATCTTATTGTACAAAAAAGGGAACCCACTGGATATAATAAATTACAGGCCCATCAGTCTTCTTGCAACTATGTATAAACTTTTTACATCAAATTTATTAAAACGCATAACACACGATATTGATATACAACAACCTATAGAACAAGCCGGATTTCGCTCAGGTTTTAGTACAATTGATCACATATAATCATTGGAACAAGTGATAGAAAAGTATAGAGAGTTTAATAGAAGCCTATACATAGCTTTTATTGACTATACTAAGGCGTTTGACAGCATAAGCCACAGTTCAATTTGGAAGGCACTAGAAATGTCCAATGTTTGTAAAACATATATAAATATAATAAAAACCATATATAGAAATAGCACTAGTAAAGTTAAATTAGAAAACAGGGGAATTCAGATAGATATACAAAGGGGAGTAAGACAGGGAGATCCTCTGTCGCCAAAACTTTTTATTGCTGTTTTAGAATATGTGTTTCGAAAAGTAAGGTGGGCACAAGGGGGAATTTATATAGACGGAAATTATATGAACCACCTTAGATTTGCTGATGATATTGCTATATTATCTGAACAACCTGAAGAATTAGAAACAATGATAAACATGCTAAATCAAGAAAGCTACAAAGTTGGCTTCGAAATGAACCCTTGTAAAACGAAAATAATGACAAACAGCCTAAAGAGAGATATTATAATAGAAGGAAATAACATAGAATATGTAGATAATTATATTTATTTAGGGAAACAAATATCGTTTGGAAAAACAAGTAATGAAGAAGAAATAGAAAGAAGAAGTAAAATAGCATGGAAGAAGTTTTGGTCACTTAAAGAGATTTTAAAAGGTAATTTTAATTTGAAAATGAAAAAGACTGTCATGGACACTTGCATCTCACCCACTCTTTTGTATGGCTGTCAAACTTGGATTCATACAAAACAAACAGAACAAAAAATCAAGGTAACTCAGCGAAAAATGGAGAGAAACATATTAAAAATAAGAAAAATACAAAGAGTTAACAATCATAAGATAAGACAAAAAACTAATATTTTGGATGCATTCACCCAAGCCCTGATATTAAAATGGCGGTGGGCTGGGCACATATCACGTTATACTGATAATAGATGGACAATTCAAACAACAAGATGGAAGGGTCCAGTTGGGAAAAGATATGTTGGTAGACCAATTAGCCGGTGGGCTGACGGTATTAAAAAAACTGCTGGACAAAATTGGATAACTCTGGGGAAAAATAGAAAGTTGTGGAGCGAAATAGAGGAGGCCTATACCCAAGAAAATGGGATCCATATCACCAAAGCAAAATCTAATAATAACTAACAAACTAATTTACTAATTTATATGATATTAAATGTTACTAATATTTAACTAACACTACTAACAACATTTGTAAAAAGAGTGATATGTTAAATAAAAGGCTTATTATTATTATTATTATTACTATTATATTACATTTGTTTCTTCAATATCTTTATAAGTGTGTACAAAATTCAAGGTCAAATGAGGTATTCTTATTGCAACAAATTATGAACCGTAAGTGGAGAACTCTTTGCGTCCCTATAATATTATGTGTAATTTAAAATATTGTTTATGATTTTTAGTTTATAGGACCTGATAATAAATGAATTAGGTAATGGATAATGTTGACTACTGTTAGTCTATGTCTTCGCCTGATACTTTTCATTTTATTATATTTTTATATTTTATATAGGAAAAATTATCAATATTTTTAGAAAGTACCTATTTATCTCATGATCTACGAAGTAGGTATAGAAAAACCTAGCAACTATATTATATTACTTTTATTATTTCGTTCTTAATGTTCATCATTTTCGGTAATCAGATCAATACAATGAAACCAAAATTTAAATATACTTAATTGAAATGTTATCCTTACTCTATACTTTATTGAGGTCGATTGAATAATCTATGTGAAGAAGGATTGTATCGTTATCAGGAATATATAAAGGCAGATAAAACTAAAACACCAATATAATAATATAGTTTGTGTACCTATAACCAATTTTATCATATTGCTTTCAAGTACACACACCGTGCAAGGACGACGTTACGTAGGCAGATCTTTTATTAGATGGAATGGCGGGCCACCGGTTAAATCGGAGCAACCCAGGTCTCGTAGCGTTGGGCTCCGCCAGTCAGCCAATACCTCCAGAATTCGTTGGACTGTGAGGAACGGAAGTAGGAACGGAGTGCTCTTTGCGTAAAATGAAGCAAAAAAAAACCAGGAACGTACTGACATAATAATAAGTAATTTGGATATTATGAATATATTATTATCGAAACACATGCAATATGAATAATGATATGTTCTATGACACTTAAATATGTATGTCTTTCTATTCTGTCAGTGCGCGTCACAAAACGTGTCGTGTATTGTATACGTAATTTCAAATGAAAACAAAAACAATGTTTTATTTTCAAAACTTACAAAATTTTAAGAAACTTATGAACATCCGTTTGTATTTCGGACATTATCACTTTCCTGAGTATTCAAAATTTACTAATATTTTTTTCAATATTTATTGTTTAGTTTATTCTGTCAGTATATTCTTTATATATTTTTGTTATTATCCACGACCCCTAGATTTTATTTATAAAATCAATTACACATACACAATGGTTGAAGTGATTTGCAACAACATACTGTCTTTTGTATCGAGAGGAAAATATCTTAAGAAATTATATATTTTAATAGAAAACGTTAACACTAAACTTAATTTGAAAAAAAATAGAGTAACTATCAGTATTTATGTGTTTATTTTTGTGTGTGTTACATTCCGTATTTATATAACTGTAAGGTATAGTCCATTTTCGTTAAAAGATTTTCGGACCTGGACAACCACATTCACTTTTATAGGATTGTGTGTTAATTACGTGTCGAAAATTGTTGTATTTGATATTATTTATAATTTAATGAAAGCTGTACGAATTCGATTTGAATCTAGATTTATGAACGTGAATGTAATAGGGCAAACGAGAGTGAGATATAAAATTGAGAATATTAAGAAGTGCCTCTCAGCTTATGTTGAATTACATAATTTTATAGAAAATATAGACTTTGAAATTAAAACTTGGGTAAAAAATTTACATAAAATGTATTGTATGTATCTATAATACAATTTTAATATATTAAATATAGTAAATATATTTTTAGATCCTCGTTACGTTATTCATAAGCTTACCTAAATCCGTGGTCTTTACACACAGGACACTGGCGCGATTATTCAACACGGTATGCCAATATATTATAAAATCAATACATACATACCTCTTTCGCCTCGTCCACTATTATCAAGTTTATCAAACGTGCCCCCGGGGGATCTCATACTCGTCTCCCCTTACCTCTTACTTTCCATCATAAATCTTTTTTGCCATTCCTTCATCACTCATTCGTTCATTCGTTCGACGTGCCCAAACCAGCTGAGCACGTTCTTCTTCATTATCATTGTTACATCCTCGTTCTTCTCTCGCTCTCTACTCTACTAAAAGCGTATGACTGTAAACTGGATGGGTTGTAGGTTCAATTTCTACTCGAACGAAGAAATGAAATATTTTCATTTTCTCACTCTGGTAACGTGGCAAATTGCGGCGTTGAGTGCATTCGCAGGCAATGCCTTCATATTTAGGCGGAGAGTGGGAAACGAAAATGTCTTTATTTGAAATTATTATTATGGTACTTAATTCCTAAGAGAATCTAAGTATTTTTCTACGTGTTCAACGTAATATCTATTAACTTAATACATTGACATGTAAAACTGCTTATAATTTTTTTTTTAGGTTCACGCTGTATCCCGCACACTGCAGGGTAGGCAGAGGGAACCTAGTGTTAAGACACTCCGTTCCCCACTTTCTGCCGAATTCTGGAGGCATTGTGTGTTGAGTGGCAGAGTTCAACGCCGCGCTTAACCTCGACACCAGAGCGAAGAAAATGGAAATATAAATTTAAGTAAATATTTCATCTCCTCGAGTGGGGATCGAACCCACAACCAGTCGGTTTTACAGTCACACCTCGTGCCGCTGTGCCACGACTGGCTCTTATAATTCTTATAATAACTTTTTTTTCAGCCTTCACAATTAGATATGGGAGCCATCTTATCAGTGGCAGTATCTGTTTACACGTTAATTTGTATCTATATACCAGTTTTGTTGATAGAGTTGGCAGCAAATGAAGTTGATAGTATCAGAAAAGTCTTATCAATGTGTGTTTTACTAAGTAAAGGTAAATTTATTGTTTCTTAAATGTATATATAATAAGTAAAAGTTGCGACTACATAAAATAAATCAGCTTCACGCTGTATCCCGCACACAGCAGGGCAAGCAGAGAGAACATAGTGTTAAGACACCAGATCCCCATTTTCTACCGAATTCTGGAGGCATTGCGTGTTGAGTGGCAGAACTCAACGCCGCGCTTAACCTCGACACCAGAGCGAAGAAAATGGATATAAATTTGACTACATTTTTTTAAAATAAAGCACAAGCAATCGCATTTAAATGTTTATTATATGTAGAGGCCGTCGTAACACAGGGCGCAAAACATGAGACTGTAAGCGCGACGGTTGTGGGTTTATTTCAACACGAGAAAATGAATTATATAAAAGTTTTATTTCTTTGCTCTAGTGACAAGACAAAGTATGGGGGCGTTTAGTTTCGCCACTCAACCTTGCTATACACGGGACAAAACTTGGCTAAATCTGAAAAAATAAAACAATCTATCTCAACTAGAATAATATGAATGTACAAAGTTCGGTATCTATTTGTTGATATACAGGGTGGAAGTGTCAGCACCACATTAAATGAAACCACAGTTTTAACTACTCTATAAAAGCCTAATATAATTCAGAAAAAAATTAATTCCCAAAAATGAAAAAGTTTTTTTTTTCAAACAAAATAAATAATAAAATTGCCATTTTAAAACACAACGCCATTTGTAAGGATGACGCACGCACACATAAACCTATCAAAGGAACACCGCCGCACATGCCTCATTTCGAAATCGAGTCGTAGGTATTGGCGATAAAGTTCAAAGTTGTTTAACCTTTAGTAGTATTTTTGTAGTAGTAAGTGCTTATGTTATTGGGATCTATACGTAATCGCGTCACACGAAATACAGGTAAGGATAAAAATCGTGAAATGAAAAAAAAATCCTACGTCCAAACTGTTGAGGCATCTTGATTAATTTCTTTAGGTATAGGTTTGATATATTTTACCCTATATGCTGTTTCCGTAAATGGAGCGCTGCCTCTTCCACCCTGTATAAGGATAGGATAATTATTTATTAGGGATAACTTAACGCTATACTTGTCTCAGTCGGTCTGTTATACAAAAAGTTGGAAAAATTCTATGTATTTGAATTAAATACACAACCATAACTGTATCCAGAGAATTTTCAATTTACTATATCTTTACATTAGGCTAGTAGGGAAAACAGTGTCTTAACACTAAACTCTCTTTACCTACCCTGTTGTTTGTAAAAAAGCCTCTTTTTATGACCTAAACTAATATAATCTTATTTTAAAAGATCAGGCCGTGCGCGAAGCAACGCAGCACGCCTTGGACTACATCAATGTTGTTAATTTCGAATTCAATATATGGAGAATATTAAACATTAACGCGTCTCTACTACCATTATTAACAGAATTATGTATAACTTACATTATTGTTTACGCACAATTCACAAATTTTAGTATAAATTAAATTTGTAAAGATTAGGTTATTATGTGAAATAAATATTGAAAACTTTCAATTTGTGTTTTCTTTCATTTTTTTAGTATTACGCTGTATCTTGCTCATAGTAGGGTAGGCACAGGAAAACTGGGAATCTGAACTGGGAGTGTTAAGACACTTAGTTCCTCTTGATATATGCACTTATTAACGAGAACCGACTGATACTGGAGTGTAAAGTGACACTCTAATTCGAGTACTTCCATATAGATCCTGAACCAGCTGTTAAGTCGTAAAAGTTCAGGCACCTTGGATCCGTTGTGTACGAATCAGGAGGTATCGATCACGATAACTTCCAAGGCCCAAGCGCTACCTGGGCCAAATGGCGGGAGGTAACTGGTGTAGTCCGCTTTTACTGAATACCGCCCACGGTATGACCGCATACGTAACACATTAATTCGAGATAGTCTTGGAGTACATAACGTAGCGGATAAGCTCCAAGAGCATTGTCTGAGTGGTCTAACTACCAATTATGTTAAATACCATGCAAAGCTGAGTAGGTTAAGCAAGGAAGGCAGACCCTGTCAAAGAAGCGGACCCGGTCAGGAAGAAGAAGAAGAATATAGATAGAAATTCATGTAAAAAACATTCGAGGCCGAGTAGAGCATGTACGAAGTGGTTGATGATGATAGTAGCGCAGAAACTGTAGCGTTTAGCGTTTCGTTTCCTTTACCTCGGCTCCGTTTGCGGCTATCCCGATAGGGATAGTATCAAGCTAAAAAAATTCCCTGACTAAAACCCGAATCCCAACCATTGCTTCTGGAGTCGCTTTTCAAATGTGTCAAGACAGCGTCATTTGTCTACTCAAGTCATAATATTTTAGCGTATCAGGTTAGTTATTAGTTATTAATTGTTGAAATAAGGGCTTTTCAACATGCTTCCTACGAAAGTATGTAGATTGTTTGATCTACATTTGAAATGTAAAAAAAATGGATATTTCGCAATGAAGAACAAAGTAAAAGCTATTTCATTTCGATTTAACCTATAATTACGACTGTAATTAAACTGTATTTTAATGTTCGGTGGAGAAATGTATTCTTAATACATGTATCTGTTCCCCGTTTTTACCTTAATTTCTGTATCTATCACATTTTTTTTATAATGTTTAAATCTCACAATTAGGTCAACTCTTTATTACGATTATAAATAATTTTATATTCTTTAAAAACTTAAATTGTTAGAGGCCAGTCGTAGCGCAGTGGCACAAGGTGTGACTGTAAAACTGACTGGTTGTGGGTTCGATCCCCACTCGAGCAGATGAAATATTTACTCAAATTTATATTTCCATTTCTTCGCTCTGGTGTCGAGGCAAAGCGCGGCGTTGAGTCGTGCCACTCAACACGCATTGGTTCCAGAATTCGGCAGAAAGTGGGAAACGGATTGTCTTAACACTGGGTTCCCTCTGTCTACCCTCCTGTATGCGGGATACAGCGTGACGCTGAAAAAAAAAACTATTTATATTTCTATACTAAAAATATGGGCTCTTCAAAGTTTGATTGATTGAACGCGTTAATCTCAGGCACTACTGATTCGAATTATTAGTATTATTTTTTATGTTAAATAATCCAATCGTCAAAGAAGGTTAGACTGTATTACATCACGTCACGGGCGAAGTAAAAGTCGCCTGAAAAAGCTAGGCTTATATTAGTTTAAATAAAAAAAATACTTTTACAAATAAAACAAATCCATTTTTTATATTACTAAGTGCATAGATGAATTACAAAGTTTCAAGTAATTACAAAAGGTTGATATATTCTAGTTAACATTAAGTGTGTTGTTATTTTGACGTCCTCAATATAATATTTTATCCGTAGATGTTTATTTTTTTTATTATCAGCTTCACGCTGTATCCCGCACACTGCAGGGTAGGCAGAGGGAACCTAGTGTTAAGACACTCCATTCTGCACTTTCTGCCGAATTCTGGAGGCATTGCGTGTTGAATGGCAGAACTCAACGCCGGCTTGTCCTCGACACCAGAGCGAAGAAATGGAAGTATAAATTTAAATAAATATTTCGTCTCCTCGAGTGGGTGTCGAACCCACAACCAGTCGGTTTTACTGTCACACCTTGTGCCGCTACGCCACGACTGGCTCCGGATCTGTTCATTCGTATAAATATTTTAATATTAAACATAGTTTAAGTATAATGTATTACCTTAACGCTGTATCAAAATTGAAGAAACTTATGGATTCACGCTTATACTTTGGACACTACCACTTTCCTAACTATTCAAATTTTGTGAACAATATATTTTTGTTATATAAAATAAAATAAATAAATCAGCTTCACGCTGTGCCGCTGCGCACAGCAGCACTGACGCGAAATATAAAGAGGGTTAACTTTGAAATGACGTAGCTAAATGCCACTTTCCGCCATGTTGTATTATAGCTATTATGTGAAAAAAGAAGAGTAGTGTCAACAGATTCCAAATAAATATTTTATTACTTTTGTTTGTATTTATTATTACTATAAACGTAATTAAAATTTAAATCTATAATGAAACTAGTATTCGAATTGTAACCATACCTACAGACAGACAGACAAAAAATTAAAAAAATAGATTTTTGCTTTCTATTATTCTTTTTAAGTGTCCCTATATCTATTTCAGTCAAAATTACTGAATGTACAGACAAAATATTTTTACTATTTTATTCTATATAGAGATAATAAACTATTTTGTAAATTGCTGTAAAATTACTGTTTTATTGAATTGGCTGAAATTTTGGTTGAAAACCAATATGTACATCTTAACTTTACGCTGTATCCCGTATATAGGAGGGTAGACAGAGGGAACTTAATGTTAAGACACTTCGTCCCCCACTTTCTGCCGAATTTTTCCGAAGCATTGTGTGTTGAATCACGGAACTTTTACCTTGGTGCTATAACGAAGAAATTAAAAGGTTGTTTTAAGTAATTTGGCTTTTTTGCGATTTTTAATTTTTTTTAAAGAAACTGTTTCGAAAACTGGGATGAAATCCAAAATCACCATACAAAAATTCGTCCATTTCTGGTAGTTTTTGTGTGATTGGAGGACAACCCAACAAACAGACAGTCAAACAAGAATTCTGCTGATTGCTTTTTAATATATTTCATGTACAGAATCGACTTTTGTATTCTTTTATTATATTTAGAAACTAGCGGCTCGCCCACGGCTTCGCCCGCTTAAAATACATGATTATTGATTTAATAAGCAGAATTGATTGACAACTATAATGACTTCTAATATACTTTTTTTATGACATTAT
Organism: Heliconius himera; assembly: GCA_021202915.1. Taxonomy (NCBI): domain Eukaryota; kingdom Metazoa; phylum Arthropoda; class Insecta; order Lepidoptera; family Nymphalidae; genus Heliconius; species Heliconius himera. The sequence continues at coordinate 79,814 of JAJHJA010000846.1, forward strand.
CGTCAAAGAATTTTCGATTGTTTTAAATAAAAAAATACGACCATTGTTGATATTTGATATTTATATATTTTTGTAACTTTATGTTCTTTTTACCTATATAATATACTCTGTTAAATGTGCTGATGTCAGTGAATAATTTAATTTACTCATTCAGGAACAGCCTTAAATGTTAAATTATTGATTTGAAGGATTCATAATATTCTTTGTAAAATAACTGTAATAATTGCATATTAACTCCTGTACAGTTTTTAAATTAGTTACATATGTTATATGAACGAACCAACCAAAAAATCTTTGTATTTACTTGATATTTCTTTCAAGATCGTTATTTATCTCTGTGTTGAATTAATTACGACTTAAACTTAACTGTTATGATTAATGAAGGTAATCTCTACTAACAATTCAATTTTGTTTACTTTATTGTATAAAATATTATATAATAGTGCTTCAAAAGTAGATATTTTTATCAACAGTCATATAACCCAGATGTTTCGAATGTCATTCTTTAGCCAAGAATCTTACCAGCGCGATTGCTATATAATATTCGCATTAAATATAATTCAAATGACGATAACTTTTTTTTAACGAACTGATTTTGATGAACTAAGCTTTAGTAGTTAAGTTGAGTTAAAACGAAGCAATTGGTGAAATTTTCAAGTAAATCGATTTAGTACTTTCAGAGAAAAATGTGGACAAAAATATCGACAGACAGACAAGAAATTAAAAAAAAATCTTTTTGCTTTCTATTATTCTTTTTTAAGTGTCCTTCTATTCATTTCAGTCAAAGTTACTAAATGTACAGACAAAATATTTTTACTGTCTTATTATACAGGGTGGAAGAGGCAGCGCTCCATTTACGGAAACAGCATATAGGGTAAAATATTTCAAACCTATACCTAAAGAAATTAATCAAGATGCCTCAACAGTTTGGACGTAGGATTTTTTTTTCATTTCACGATTTTTATCCATACCTGTATTTCGTGTGACGCGATTACGTATAGATCCCAATAACATAAACACTTACTACTACAAAAATACTGCTAAAGGTTAAACAACTTTGAACTTTATCGCCAATACTTACGACTCGATTTCGGAATGAACCATGTACGGCGGTGTTCCTTTGATAGGTTTATGTGTGCGTGCGCCATCCTTACAAATGGCGTTTTGTTTTAAAATGACAATTTTATTATTTAATTTGTTTGAAAAAAAAACTTTTTCATTTTTGGGAATTTATTTTTTTCTGAATTATATTAGGCTTTTATAGAGTAGTTAAAACTGTGGTTTCATTTAATGTGGTGCTGACACTTCCACCCTGTATATAGAGATTATTATATTTAAAGCTGGTTGATTTTTGTAAAAATAAACAAAACATAAGAATAAATGTAAGTTTTAATTTTTTGCTTAATATTCTTTATGATTCAGTTATAGTACTGTGATTGTATTAACACAGATGTTCTAACATAAATGTATCTTACCTATTAATTAAACCTGTATTCTTAATAACTAATACAATGAGAAAACAGAGCAATTTTATTTTTACACGTTACTTTTAGGTATGTATGATTGAGCTTCTAAAATTAACAACGAAAATATTAAACGAATCAAAATCTGTATGATATTTCAATATAGTTCAACTTCAATCAATTTAATTAGTTAAGTAACTCACAAATAGACAATATCATGATTTTACCCTTCTTTACTCACTTTAAGTGCCAGTCGTGGCGCAGTGGCACGAGGTGTGACTGTAAAACGGATTGGTTGTGGGTTCGATCCCCACTCGAGGAGACGAAATATTTACTTAAATTTATATTTCCATTTCTTCGGTCTGGTGTCGAGGTTAAGCGCGGTGTTAAGTTCTGCCACTCAACACGCAATGCCTCCAGAATTCGGCAGAAAGTGGGGAACGGAGTGTCTTAACACTAGGTCGGGATACAGCGGGAAGCTGAAAAAAATATATAAATGAAATTAAAATCTGTAGTATTAAATAACAATTATAACTGAGGCGTGCTACTATAAACGCAAAGGTCGTGGTAACGAGGCAAAGTGCGAGTGGCGTGAGTTCCGTAACTCAACACATAATGACTGGAGAGTTCGGCTGAATATGAGTAACGGGAGAGTATTAATATAAATGGAGTGTCTTATCACTAGGCCCCCAGGTTTTCTCTGCCTTCTCAGCTATGTGCAGGATACAGCGTAAGGCTAAAAAATATATATGAATTAAATTAAAATCTATAGTATAAAATCATAGACGGACACTCCAATTATATCTATATATGCAATGCTTCAATTATACAGTATTTGCGTGTTCAGTTTTGTAAGTCATTAATCAAAATGTAGGTAATATTTTTACTGGTATGCTTTAAGTTTATTACTATCTGTTGTTTAACTTCAGTAAACCTTGATACCTAGTTTACTCTACATCTGTTTTACACAGCTTGTTAATCTGTTTAAAAGTGAAATATGCCTATATCCTTGAAAACATTCAAGAATGTCATAAACACCCGTCTTTTGTTTGGGCACTATCATGATTCACAATATTCAAATTCATTAATGCGATTGTACTGTATTGCATTCATATTTAATTTAGTTGTCATGTATTTTCTACTATTTTCTGAGCCATTGAATTTTGGCAAATACTATACTTTTCCAATGGTAGAAGTAATAACTCATACTTTGGTGTCTGTTATATTTCAAGGACGTTATGTAAAAAAGATGTATATCTTGGTGGAGAAATCTCAAAAGATTTTGAATATAAACAAAATTTCTATAAGTTATTTAGTTTATGTGTGCTTAGTTGTCATTTTCACACTACGCTTCTATTTCTTATTAAATTTCTCAATTTATCCAGTAACAGATATCCGTTTTTGGATTTGTGTTATTGCCCTAACATCCTATTTTATTAATCATATGACCAAAGTTGTAGTCTTTGATATCATCTATCAAACAATGAAACAAATAAGGAATAACTTGCAATTTAGATATGTTTTTATAAACGTAATTGGTAGGGAAAGAGTAAATTATAGGATGCAAAATATAAAAAATAATCTGTGTATGTATAAGCACCTAGCGAGTTTTATAGTGGATATTGATTATGAGCTACAAGCATGGGTAATATTTTTTTTCTTCACACCGTATCTTACAAATAGCAGTTTAAGCAGAGGGAACCTAGGAACTTAATATTAAGACACTCCCTTCCTATTCATATATCACAATCACACTTCCCATCTCACTTTCCGTCGAATTCTGGTGGAACTTGATGCCGCCCTTTGCATCGCTACCGGAGCGAGAAAATTAAAATATTTGATATTTATTTTCCTCGAGTGAGAATCAAGCCCATAACCTGCTGCTAACAGTCGCACACTTGTGCCCCTGTGCCTCGATCGGCTTCAAAAAATCTCATGGAGAAAAAAGAAAGTCTTCAAAGAATAAAATAAATTGCCATGGGAGTGATAGTTTGTGACTTGAATGTAAATTTCCTGCTCATTTCATTGCTCATAGTATCATCAGAATGCGAGTTGTAGGCATTAGTCACAACTCTGAAAGTAGGGTGTGAAAATAACTGTCTAGGCCTGAATGCGAATAAGACAAAGGTTTATTTGGAAGAAATGAAAAAAGGACGGAATGCAAGATCAGTGTAATTGGTGAGATATTATATCAAGTGAACGAAGTGGTATATTTGGGAAGTATGTTCAATAGAGATGGACGCGGAAAGGCGTATTGCTTCCAGTAACAATGCCTTGCCTGCATTGATGAGATGGTGATACATCAGCACAGCTGCACGTTTGACCGTACACTATGCAGTGTTGATACCATACCGTATGCTGTTATACGGCAGCGAAACGTGGGTATTACAGGAGAAGAATGAAAGAAAGACTAATGCTGTGGAGATGATATTCCTTCGTAGGATACGCGGAATTAGTTAGCTGATCGAATCCGCAATGAAGGCAGGTACCAGCGAGGATGTCGCGGTGAGAATGAAGAAGAACGTGCTCAGCTGGTTTAGACACTTCGAAAAAATGGATGACGAAAGAATGGCAACACATAGCAGTGTATTACGCTGTACATAGCAGTGTAAACACATGGAATCTGGGAAAGTAACGTTAAAACACTTCATTCCCATTAAAACACTTTTGTCTTTCATTTTTCGCCGAATTCTGGACGCATTGCGTGTTGAGTGAAAATTTATTTTTGATATTAATTATACTAACTAATTTTATCTTGTTTCAGATTTTATTAACATTATTACTTAGCTTTCCAAAAGCAGTCTCATCTATATGCTTAGCAATGAAAAAGGTTAACGTATTACCATATCACCTATTAGCATATTGCGTTATTAACAAGTTACTTACTTTAATATTTAATATGACACTGCATTTTTATAATATCCAATTAATCCATTAGTCCATAATATTTGTGTCTTCCAGGACATATTCCGTGCGATCATCCATTGCATTATCACATTCTATACAATTTATATGTCATGTTTACCGGCTTTTCTGATTGAAATGACATTAAATGAGGAAGATATCATAAAAAAGGAGTTAATGAACCAATTGCTGGTGTCAACAGGTAATGTAAAGTTTTAAGACCTTTTTTGCTTGAGAATATCTCACATCAAGACAATCACATATATATATATTACACTGGTGAAAAAGTATAAATCCGAAGATCTCATATTTCCATTTTTTCACTTATAGCTCAATGTAAATATTCACGATTTTATCTATTTCTTCCTAGGCTTTCAAGTATAAAGTATTTAATTTCGTAAATGTTTTATGTTTATCCAAATATTACAGAAATTTGAAGTCATATCGAGATGATTCTTTTTAATTAAAATCAAATATATTCCAAACTCATCAAGTATTTCTAGGAAATATTTCACTAATATAAAGAATGAGAATTGCAATAAATAGATTGTATTTTGTATTATATTATAGATAATCTTTACTCTCTTCCAGATCATGACTTACAAGAAGAAATTCGTCGTGCATTAGATTACATTAATTTAGCATCCATAAAGTGTTACGCATGGCGAATAATAGCCCTAGATATAACTCTGCCCTTGAAGTTTATCAGCACTTGCTTTACTTATGTAATTGTTGTAGCACAATTTACTAACGTTACTATTTCAGAATAAAGCACGTATCGCGCGTGAATATTTAATTTTTTAATCTGATTTTTATGTAAAATTCAGATTTTAGAGTGAATATAAATTTAAAATTACGGAAGCAGATGTGCAACATATTTTAATGGCTAGTCTATAGGAAGCAACAGCTTAATATTTTAGTTAGTTTTTAAGATATTTTAAAGATGTAACTTATTTTGGACGAGGATGATCCTGGCAAATTTGTAAAGTTTCAAAACTTGTATTTTTTTCTAAAATAAATAAGGAAATTCAAATATTTATTATTAAATAAAAATCAACAAATATAAAAATATTCACTATTATAGAAAACATTTATCCAAAGAATATTATTATAATGACATTATTCTCATACAATTTAAGTTTAATTATTTGTCTATGACATTCCGAGTGTACCAGTTAACCTTGTACACACGCCTATTTATAGTACAGTTTCTTCACGGGTGGGCTTACAAGTATCCCCATATTTTTTTGTTGCTTACATTTAGTAATAAAAAAGGTATATCAAATGTGAATTGAGAATTCATGGCATTCCATACTTCGTATTGCACTCTCAATTTCTTTTATATTAATTTCGCCATCAGCTACATCAAGACTCAGCGTTTAAGACAGAGGCGTCATCACATTCATACATCTTCTTGTAAAATTCCGCCCATTGCTTCAAAACGTGTGTGCGTGTGTGTATGTGTGCGTGTGTGTGTGACGTCACCGTCCTTCAAAATTACCCTTTTCATTCTACAGGTTAGCGATCAACCCCGAGAAATATTAACTTCTCGCCAGAACTCTCTCTTCGTGTTTTCCATGAAGTTGTTAGTTCATAAGTACTTTTACCCTTGCCTGAGGCTTTTTAATCCTGCCACGATTTCTTCTTTCTTTCTAAAGCATATTGCACTTCATCACCCCACCATTCGTCATACTTTTTGCTAAAACTTTTTTCCCTTTACCACATACCCCTGTCGCTGCTTCCTTTGTTCTGTCAGCATACTTCAATATTTTAAATTCCAGATTCGCTGCTGTCTAGCTTCTGGTAAATTCTTTCTTGATATTTCTCTCTAATCGGTGGATCTTGAAGCTTCCAGCTTCTTATACGGTAATTCGACTCCAAGTTTTGATACTTCGTGTAGCTGCGCCATCCTGCAAACAGATCCCTTATTCTAGTAACGACTAGATAGTGGTCTGCTCCCAGACCAGAACGCCTAAACACTCGCGTGTCCATAACTTGGTTTCGAATACGCTGATCCACTTGGAACAAATCAATCATATTGTTCCCTTCCGTTCGCTCCCATGTATACTGTGAATTTGTTTGTGGTCAAACATCGTGGTTGCCCTCCTACTCCCTCGTATTCGCTTCGCGCAATTCCGACTCATCCGTTCAAATCGCCACAAATTATTCGTTCCTTCTAACACTACCTACGACATGTCTGACACTCTCCCAAAACTCTTGAGTTCGCCTAATGGAGCTGATAACTATGTATACTGGTTCATACGCCGCTAACAAGGATACTCTTGTTAACCCCAGCTTGAAGCGAATCCAAAGCAGTCTTGGGTGAACCCAAGGCGAAGGCAAGGCGATGAATCGCCTTGTATTTAACCGCTGCACTCATTACTCGAGAGGACAATACACCTACACCTTGACAGCTTCACTCGCTCTCTGGTGTGACATGTTATTATTTTCTCTCTCAGATAGATATTTCCCACCCCCAATAGTAGTTGTAGGTCATTGGATAGGTTATTTCCGTAGGAACAACTTTTGTGATGAAAGCTTTGTTGTCACATTTGTCCGTTCAGAGTAATAATAGTCATAACTTTCGATCTTTTGTTATAGGGTCAAAATAAATATTTGCTTGGGGTGAAAAAAAATATATTTTATAATGACAATTATTTATTATAATATTTTTATTCATAAGCACTATAATTACAATATTTCTAGTATGGTATTATGTTTTATTGCTATTGGATTGTAGATCCAATCTGCCCATTGTCCTTTAAAAAAATAAGCTTCATGCTGTATTCCGTACACTGCAGGGTAGGCAGAGGAAACCCAGTGTTAAGACACTCCGTTCTCCACTTTCTGCCAAAATCTGGAGGCATTGCGTGTTGAGTGGCAGAGCTCAACGCCACGCTTGTCCTCGACACCAGAGTAAAGAAATGGAAATATAAATTTAGGTAAATATTTCATCTCCTCGTGTGGCGGAACGGAGTGTCTTAACACTAGATTCCCTCTACCTACCCTACTGTGTGCGGGATACAGCGTGAAGCTGATTGAATTTTTTTAATTTTATTGATAATTTTCTTAAAAGCTCCTAAAGAAATTGACATTTTTTTTTAAGATTGAAAACAATCACAGGGAAGCTTCCCTGTGACTGTAACTATAAACATGATTTTACACTACATACGAATATAGTATCTACGTGAACCAAATCAATAAAATGATTACTTTTTATTCAATGATTACAGAATACAATAATAATAAGGTGTATATCATACATATGAATTAAATTTATTACTCTCATAAATTATATTTTCCATATTCTAATAACTTTTTATTGATTTATTGATTACTACTTAATTTAATAAAGCAGTGTGTCTGTAATCTTTAAAAATATATAGATTATATATTTCTGTCATTTATACATTTCCATTTTTCTTATTGTTATTTTTTTTGTTAAACAATTTTTTTTTGAAATATTTGCATAATATATAATCCAAATTCCAAAGATCTGGTCGGTACACTTTGGAATCTGGACAATTTTGGAGATCAACTGAGGCAATATTTACTGTCATTATTCAAAATGATGTTATCGATTTAGTTACAAAGATTATTATTCAATATAATGTAATTTAGGACAACATAAAGTGGTACAGGATACAAGCTTTGTGGGATCGATTCCCACTCGAGGGACTGATATTTTTATTTGTTCGATCTTTCACCGCTCAACACGTAATGCCTCTAAAATTCACCGAAAATTGAGAAATGAATGTGCCTGGATGGGAACGGAGTGTTTTCACACTAGGTTCCCAGGTTACCACTGCCTGCTCTTACTATGTGTAAAATATACAGTGTAAACGTTCAAAAGAAATTTTAGCGCGCGCCCGCTCCGAGATTAATAACAGAAGGTGGAAGATCCTCTACAAGGTGAACATCGTCTAAGGGTACGGCTTACTTTATAAATGACAACAGGTGGTAAATAAAAATATATAAATATCCAACCGAACGAAGTGCTTTTGTGTGCTTATTATGTATGACCGTGGCTTTCGATACGACCTATTTCTATTATTAGAGGCTTATAATTATAAAGGCGTACGATTGAATAATTTTATATAACTATAAAATATTGCAGCCTGTAGATTTTACAGAAAATTACGTGAAATATTAACTAGCATATCTAACCTTGGCAATACTATACTTTGATTTTGATAATAGCATGTGATTGTATTCTTTGAGGCCAGTTGTGGCGCAGGGGTACAAAGTGTGACTGTAAAATCGACTGGTTGTGGGTTCAATCCCCATTCGAGGAGATGGAATATTTACTCAAATTTATATTTTCATTTCTTCGCTCTGGTGTCGAGGCAAAGCGCGGTGTTGAATTCTGCCACTCAACGTCGCAACGTCTCCAAAATTCGGCAGAAAGTGGGGTGCGGAGTGTCTTAACACTAGGTTCCCTCTGCCTACCCTGCTATGTGCGGGATACAGCGTGAAGCTGATTTAGATTGTATTTGATTAACCATATTGAGGTTCAACAGTAAAGGCAATTACTAATGCAATGTAAAGGAATCTCTGAAACTTAAGAGTAAGCCTAAAACTCAGACTTGGGTCGCAACTCCCAAACACTGCTCCGAATTTAACAATTACAATGACATTTGCTGATATTAAAAAAATACATATGTTTCTTGATATATTAATATTAATAAACTGGTAGTGATAACAAAAGCTTCCTTCACTAAATTGAAATAAAAAATATAGCACATAAAATATTATAATGCCCTAAAATTAAGAATCCTGCTACATTCAAAATGTTATTTATATATTTTCTAATTTTTTTTTTTTTTTGTAGAATAACAAATATCAAAATAGAACTATTAGATTTTATAAATACTATTATTATTAACAAGATTTAAAATTAAATACAAGTACTTACGTGCATTGAATGCAGTATTTTTAGTGTTCCGTACTTTTAAAAGAAAAAAGGAACCCTTACAAGATCACTTTGTTATCCGTCCATTCGTCTGTCTGTCTGTCTGCCTGTATGTCTGTCTGTTTGTCTTCGCTCGTCGCTCTTAAGAGCCTTTACCTTAGGAACGTTTGAAGATATCGAGTCGAAATTAAACTCAGATCTGCGGTAAAAAACATATCTACATTTACAAAAAAAAAAGATATGGTCGTTTATATCGCAAAACAAAAAACGCTTATTTCGACACCATAATGGGAACCAAAACTAATATAGTACTTCTGGTTAACCTAGAATTATGAATTTTGGCAGCTAGTATCTATAGGTGTTACTAATTTAGGAAAAGATCTGAAAACTATGCCTTTGTGGTTAAATCCTAAAAAATATTATAATTAAATAGTAAAAAACGCGTATTTCGACTATAAAGGGAATCAAAATTAATAAGGTACTGGTTAACCTGGAATTATGAAATTTGACACTTAGCATCTACAGGTAGTATACTATCTTACGAAAAAATCTGAAAACTATACATTTGTGGTTAAATCCTAAAAAACAATAGTCATAATATGGGGGCAAAATTTAGTACTAAAGCCGCTAGTTCAAGTGAGGTATCAGACAAAAGAGCTCTGGCTAAACTAAGCCTGAATTTCAGAAAAAAGTCCGAGATCTCCATTTTTTGTACGGATCCCAGGCGGGAGAGCCCGACTCGCGATTGTCCGGGTTTTTTATAGTTTATAACAGCAATTTAACCTACTGATGCCTGGGAGAAAAAATATGTGTAGATTTTCTCTATGTCACTTATATAAGACATCAGGTCCCAATGCCAACATTATTGTGAGTCATATATAAATAAGACATTGAATTTCTAGGTAATGCATTCTAAAATTAATAGGATTTTTATAAAATACCTTACTAAAACTGTCTTTAGATATTTATATTAACATTTTGAACTACTTATAAAGTAGTTAGTCAAATAAAGAACAGTATGCTGATTTGTTTATATTTTTAACTTTAACGTAACGCTTTCTTCGAATTCTGGAGGCATTGCGTGTTGAGTGGCGCCTCATATTTTGTTTTATGAAATCCACTTTTCCACTGTGCGTAAAGGAGTATTAAGTTTGTAAAATACTTTAAAAAATATTTACTGTATTGATGTAATTGATGAGTTAATTTTTACAAAAAACTTGTTAGTTTTGATATAATATATATAAAATTGTTATCTTAAATCTATACAAGTATACAAGTACACCCAGATGCGACAGCTTTACCACTACCCTACCTAACTAAAGACGATAAACAATAAAACTCGTCAAGAATAATAACTTGGATTGTATAAACAAATAAAATAACGTAAAATATTTTATCTCTTATGAATATAATCCACCTTTTATGGCTGCATTAAATTTGAACAGTTTTAAGGGGTAGCATAAAGATGGCATAAAATTTCTGAGCCTCCAAAGGATTATCTTGCGCCCCAGCTTGTTTTTTATATTTTAAGGGCTACTTAAACCTTTGAAGACGATTTGAATAATTAAAGCTAGGTGATAATTTGTGAGTGAAAATATTTTCTTTTCTTCCTTTTTTGTTGTTGTCGTGCATTTTGCGTGGCGATAAGGTCCACCCTTACAGTGTTGTTACAGTGATGGAGGACACTAAGAACTCCAGTGAGCAAGAGCAATGACATTTAAATAAACATGGTTATTTTTTTATTTATTTATAACCATAACATTATAAAATATACTAACTCATCAGATGTACCAGATGTTCATTTTTTAAATGGCAATCGTTACAATAGTTATTTTTACGTTGGAATAATAATAACGTTCTTAACGTTATTGTTATTCCAACGTTACGTTATTGGTCCAGTTAATCTATAATAGTTCAGCTGGACTACTACCATTCTACATTAAATATGAAAATCGAAATCATATAAAGCCACAGACTAACAGACAAAAACTTTTTTTACACTTTCAATATAGTATAGACATATAGATGATATAAGCGAACGAAGTAACGGTCAATGCTAGTAGTATATATAATTATATAAAAAAAAATCAGCTTCACGTTGTCTCCCGCACACAGCGGAGTAGGCAGAGGGAACGTAGTGTAAAGACATTGGGTGCTGAGTAACGGAACTCAACGCCGCGCTGTGCGTTGACACCAGAGCGAAGAAAAAAAATAAATAAATGTAAATATATATTTTACTTCCTCGAGTGGGGATCGAACCCACAACCAGTCGATTTTACAGTCACACTTTGTGCCTCTGCGCCACGACCGGCCTCATATATATCTATACGTATATATTTACTTGTATGTTTGTTTATTTATAATGCATGTACATATGTAGTGTGTATATTGTATTACAATTGAATGATTTTGACGACTTTAATTTTGGTATTTTTATGATTGCACTGTGATCTTATTACGCAATTTGCTAATCTATTTCTATTGGTTGGCTGGATGAGATTTCTGTTAGAAATATACCCGCCATTGTATGTATATACATTATTACCATATATTTCTTGAGTTAAAAATAAATGTTCGTTGTGGCGCATATGACTATAAATGCGACGGTTTTAGGTTGAATTTCCATGAGGGAAATTTAATTATTTCATATTTTTATTTCTTCGCACTGGTAATAAGACAAAGAGCTCAACACTAGGTTCCCTCTGACTACCCTGTTGTATGAGGGATACAGCGTGAAACTAATTTTATTTATTTAATACTAGGTTCCTTCTGCATATTGTCTAATATACGAAATAAAGCAGAAATAAAACGTAGAGCTAAAGTAAAATCTGTTAAGTGCGATTTGCCCACCTCCTTCTTTACCAATTTCAGAATGTCAACGAGAAGTATAACTTATAAAAGTTGACAAACTTATAATTGCGGGATAATGTAGTCATTTTGTATAAAATGCAAATAGATATAAGTTTGTAATTATTTTTTTCTATGGCTTTCCTTTAATTTTTTACTTTTCGGATCTTTCCCTATGTTTATAGTATAAATTCTCACTTCTTAAAAAAAGTCAGCTTGATAACTCTACGTGATCTCAAGATAAATGATCTTGACAGACGGACAGACGGACTACAAAGTGATCCTATAAGGGTTCCGTTTTTACTTTCTAAGGCAGGGAACCCTAAAAATACAAGTTTACAATTTCAAAGCTTAAACTTTTAAAATTTCTGAAACAATATTGCTACTGGCTGCGGTCCAGGAAGTTAGCAATTATAGAGTTATGTATCAAAGTTGCTGCCCCTCGGCGACAAACAGATGAATTTTCTGCCATCCATCATCCCCCGTCCCTCGAGTCCGGTAGTTCAAAAGTTAAATTGAGTGCACTTTATAAAGATACATAGAGATTGAACGGTTCTTAATACTTTACTGTTTCGTTTGGACTTTAATTAAATTAATAAATTATATTATATGGTATACATATTGCACTGCTCGATATCAGAGCGAAGAAATGGAAGCGGAAAGTGGAGAGTGTAGTGTTTTAACACTAGGCCCCCAAAATAACGCAAAGTAAACACGTCTTGGTTTATGATGTGGGTTCGATTTCTACTTAGAGTAATTGTTTTTATTTGTATGAAAACAACGTGGGGCATTAAGTTCGTCTACTGAATACACAATGTCTCGACCATTGCAACAGCAGAAACCGGAGTATTTTAACACTGCGTTCCCTCTGTCTACTCTGTATAGATAAATTTAAACTATTACTTCTTTAAGTCCAACGAGAAAGTCTGCAAAGTGAAACCTATAACTTTTATTTATTTTATGCAAAATTTATAGAATTATATAGTAATAAAACAGTTGAATATTAAATGTGCTAACCAAAACCAATTTCATACAAGATTAATTGCGAAACAATATTAATTTAGGTAAAACTGTCAAATGTGTCGAATGAGCTCAATTAGATACAAATGGCGAATAGGGCCGTTATAACAAATATTCACTAATATGAAACCAATTTTACAAATACATAATATATTGGACTAATAGTAAATGATTGGTTGGAATTGCTGAATTTATTATAATATAATAATTAGAATCTGTTCTACACCTGTCTGTTTGTCAACGCGTTGGTTTAAGTTAATTTAGCACCTAATCACTTATATTCGGGGGATAGATTACATTTTAATTATGTTCATTTCTCCACTCTGGTAAATGTATAGCGGCGTTTAGTTCCGCCACTCAACACGCAATGTTCCCAAAATTAGAAACAGGGTATCTTAGTATTGAAACAAAAATATATTTTTTTTAATTATATTAGTTGATGTTCGTCACCTCTATGACATTTTCCTATAACCTATAAAATTATTTATATTTATTTTATTTCTTGCAGGCAGAGTGACCCTAGGAATCTAGTATTAAGACAATACGTTCCCATTATGACACTACTGTTCAACACCTACCGTCAATATTACGAGGCATTATGTGCTGAGTGGTAGAAATCAACGCCGCGCGAGGTGGTTACCTCGCGCGGCGTTGATTTCGCTACCAGAGCAAGAAAGTAGTAAATATTTAATTCCCCCGAATGAGAATCGAACCGACAAACATCTGCGCCCTTACCTCACTTATATATCTTACATAACATCCATATTTATATAATCCAGTAGTTAGATAGCACGTAAACTAATGAAGTGTAGTCGTAAATCAAAGCGGCCGTATATTAACATCGCACAGTATTGACAGCGGACACCGCACGCATTTATCAATGTGTCTAAACATGAGTTCATGTATTGATACTGAAAGTGCTATACCTATATTGCTTATATTATATATGGATAATAATGTGGTTAAACAATTAAATTTCGGTATACTAATAAGTTGTGACAAGTTGTGGGTTCGACTCTCGCTCGAGGAAATTAAATATTTAATATTTCATTTTTTTTTTGCGCGGTTAATTTCAACCACTCAATACTCAATCAATTTTTCTCAAATTTTTGATGGAAAGTGGAACGGTACCGACAGAATGTCATAAAGATAGGTTTCCAGGTTCCCTGTGCGTACCTTGCTATAAATTTAATATAAATTTCTTACAAAGCCGATAAGTTTTTGTATACAAATAATTTTATCACTGTGCGTGTTACTTTAAGAAAAATCAGCCTGACTTCCCGTCCCGCACACAACAGGGAACAACAGGTAGAGGGAACGTAGTGGTAAGACACTCAGTTTCCTACTTTCCACCGATTTTTTAAGGCATTGCTTGTTATTAATATTCTGCGCCCATCTAAACAAAATATTTCTTTGAACGTGATTTTGAACTCTGTATATTTATTTTCCCGTCTATATTGATTGTATGATGTTTATTTTTATTTACCTAAGCCGCTCGAGATATTCTATATCTCTGGTTATTGTAAACGATATTTAGAAAATCCATAGAAATAAAAATACTACGTGAAAATACACAAAACCTCCATCCAATTTGTGAGAGTATCGCTTACAATTGCATCGTATTCAAACGTCGCCATATTTACGTATCCTATTTGCTTCTACTTAGAGAAGTAATATTTTTCAATAGAATGAAATATATGTGTTGATTCTAAACATATGTGTATTTTTATTTTCTTGGTTCTATTATATATATTTTTTTTAGCTTTACACTTACGCTTTATCCCCCATATAGCAGCGTAGGCAGAGGGAACCTAGTGTTTATTCTTCACAAATTCTGGACGCTTTATGTGTTAAATGGCGAAACTCAACGCCGCGCTTTAACCTGAGCGAGGAAATTAAATTATTAAATACTTCATATCCTCTAATTGGAATCAAATTCTGCTTGCTTGCTGCTTCTATGCTTCTACTTAGAGAAGTAATATTTTTCAATAGAATGAAATATATGTGTTGATTCTAAACATATGTGTATTTTTATTTTCTTGGTTCTATTATATATATTTTTTTTAGCTTTACACTTACGCTTTATCCCCCATATAGCAGCGTAGGCAGAGGGAACCTAGTGTTTATTCTTCACAAATTCTGGACGCTTTATGTGTTAAATGGCGAAACTCAACGCCGCGCTTTAACCTGAGCGAGGAAATTAAATTATTAAATACTTCATATCCTCTAATTGGAATCAAATTCACAACCCGTCGCGGTTACAGTCATATGCTTGATCTCCTGCGGCATGACTGGCTTCATTAAATTATAAAAATAAATATTTACAACCAAATTTGTATCTACATCCATCGTGTTAACAAAACATTGTACAATATATCTTCTTCAGTTGTATAGTAAATGAATGTGTAGTGTTAAGACACTCCTTTCCAATTTTCCGCTGTATTCCGAAAGCATTGCGTATTGAGTGGCGAAACTCAACCACGCTTTGCCTCGATACCAGATCGAAGAAATGAAAATATAAATAAATATTTAATTTCCTCGAGTGGGATTCGAATCCACACCTGTTTACTATCACACACCTGTGCCACTGCGCCACACTGATCTCTGAAACACAATATTCTGGTAAATTTTGATATCACAATATTATAATACTTACTACTCTGCGAACTGTTTAGATTCACTTTGCAATAGTTAGGCTTTCCCTTTGATGGTACCTTCGATTTATTGATGTTTATTTTTCTCCCAATCCTGCATTAATAGAAAATATATTTACTCAGTATTTTATCAACTACTTTAACAGAATAAACCATAAAAGGGGTTTTCTAGGGTTTTTTATTTACATTCAATAATGGAAAAATTTGATTTGGCCTTTGATGTATTATTGCTAGGACTTGTAAAAAAAAATGCTCGAGAAGTACTGAATATTGATCTATCAATATTGTAATATTTAAATATTTATACTTTAAATTGTATTGCTTAAAAAGAAAAATCTTGAATTAAGAGGAAAATCTGAGAACTGAGTGTTATGACACTACAACCCCACCAGAAACATAAATGTGAAATAAGAGCCAAGTTAACAAAAAAAATGGGAGACCTTACGTATATATAGATGCCCAGTTCATTCGGGATAAAAGACAAGGTATAATCAAAATATAATCCGTTAAATCTGTAGCTACGGTGGCGTCAGTACATATTCGTATGGAAGTAACAAGAAAAATATGTATGAAATGCAAGCAAATAAACAAGTCTCAACAAATTAAAAACCTCCCCACCTTCTTTGTCGTTATTTCGTCTTAGATATACGTTACCTGTTGAGCAATACGTTACCGGTTAAGCTTTGGCAAAGTATAAAATCAATAATAATTCATACATTATCTACACGGTAAGTCGGGAACGGAGTGTCTTAACACTAGGTTCCCTCTGTCTACCCTGCTGTGTGTGGGATACAGCGTGAAGCTAACCTACACGGTTTTGGTATTCTATACATTGCTGAGATATTGTATAGAAACATACATACATAACAAATAACAATCATAGCCTTTATATGCAATTTCAATCAGGCGAGTGGTCATCCGGCGCCAGCTGCGGCCGTGACGAGTTAATTTCATATGCTAATATGCAACCTGCGCTAGTATTAAAATGTTAGGATTTGTTTCCCCGCTTTGGTAGACCAAACGCGACATTCTTCACGCTATAAAACATAAAATAATACAAGAAATTAATAGGGAGATGTGAACGAACATCCAGTCAGATCGTTATAGAAATAGAAAATTTGCGCGTGACTTAAAATAAATAAATTAAATAAATAAATCAGTTTCACGCTGTATCCCACGCACAGCAGGGTAGGCAAAAGGAACCTAGTGTTAAAACACTCCATTCCCCACTTTCTGCCGAATTCTGGGGGCATTGCGTGTTGAGTGGCAGAACTCAACGCCGCGCTTAGCCTCAACACCAGAGTGAAGAAATATAAATATAAATTTAAGTAAATATTTCATCTTCTCGAGTGGGGATCGAACCCACAACCAGTCCGTTTACAGTCACAATTTGTGCCCCTGCGCCACGATTGTCCTCAATTGCGTGACTTGAACAGTGTAATAAGACTACAATTAAATTGTATAGTTGTATTTTTGATATGAGTGAATAATTCGTGTAATTTTTTACATAGTTACAAGGAAATAAAGTAAAATATAATTATTAGTAAATAATTACACATTATATTAAGTAACTACATAAACATTTTATATATTTCGTCTTTTTTCAACAGTTGCAATTTAATTTAAGAGTAGTTACTTCTATATAAGATTGTCTTAATATAAGGGTCCTAGGTTCCCATTGCCTATCTTGCTATTTGGGGGATACAGCTGAAGCAAAAAAATATATATAAAATATATATATTTATGCATACAACTTGGTTGATATACTTTGGTCCCCTTGACCTTGATAGCCTTCAATCGTAATTAAAAATGTGAATTCAATTGTGCCAATGTAACAATATATTATGTAGTAATCTAATATTTTAAACACTTTTTCTTAACTTCTGGTCTATTTTAATAGTGATTTTTTTATTGAAAATCTATATCTAAAAAATTAAGTAGTAGCTGAACAATTAAAAAATATTAAAATACAAGTACTATAAACTTTTTTATATCTTTTACATAAAAAAATCTTATCTAAGCATAAAATCTTTATTACTGCATACATCAATAGAAACGACCCAATACGTAATAAACATTTGATTTATTATGTTTATTGAAAGGGAATTTTGATCTAGTTGAAGCTGATATAGCAAAAACCCAGTTTTCGGTTAGTAACCGAATTTTAAAGAAACATTTGTAACAATTGTAAATGATTAACGTAATACAAAATATTAGCTTTTTTTAGTTTCAGATAGGCAGAGGGAACCCGATATTTCCGTTTTCCACTTTCCGCGGAATTTTCAAGGCATCGTGTGTTAAGCGACACTAAACGCCGCGCTTTGCCTCATTACCAGAGCCAGGTAATGACAATTTATACTTATAACAAAATTGTGGCTGATCTGTACATGGACGACATATTAGGTCCTTATATGTGAAATTGGTGTTTGGTATGGAAGGAACAAAAAAAACTAATATTTTTTAATATCAGCTTCACGCTGTATCCTACACACAGCAGAGTAGGCAGAGGGAACCTAGTGTTAAGACACTCCATTCCCCACTTTCTGCCGAATTCTGGAGGCATTGCGTGTTGAGTGGCAACCCACAACCAGTAGTTTTACAGTCACACCTCGTGCCTCTGCGCCACGACTGGCGTCAATCTTTTAATCAGTTTTTTAATATAATATGTTTATTTCATGAAAGTAAGAACCATTGTTATATGTGTATTTTTGTCATCTCATATATCCCTTTACTAAAAAAATCATTCGGACGAGAATCAAAAAATCTTTGAAGATGGTTTGGACTACTTCATCACAGTTGAATTTTTTCCCTTGCAAGAAGTTATCCAAATTTGGAAAAATTGGTAATCTGTTAGAGATCTGAGAGTTGTGCAATGTGAGCGATTGACTAGCCTCGGTTGTTTAACAGCTAGCTTTTCCTTAGGTTCCGGCTTGCAATTGCTGACAATAGACATCTACTGTAGTCGTCTGGCCAGATTTAAGAAAAAAATAATGAACGAGACCAACTCTATTCCACAAAAGCCTACAAGTATCTTTTTTGGGTCAATTTTCGCTTGGGACACAATTTGGCGTAGTGATCATCGTAGAAAATCCACTTTTCGTCACAGTTGTGAGATTCGATTTAAAAACTCTTCATTTTTGTGTAGGTTAAGTAACGTAACACAGCAGTCGATGTGCGTTTGCCGGCTTATGACTTACCCACCTTTAAGATTTTTAATTTTCCAAATTTACTTCAAGTGGAACAAATATAATTTTATCGCTAATACCGCAGCTTGCAGGTAACTCGGGCGTTGATTGCGATAGATCCACTTCCCCAACAGCCTTCAATTCTTTATTACCAACTTGGTTCTCCGGCCGTTCACGGCGTTTGTTCTTCAGGAAACGAAATTGGTATAACGAAAACGTGTTTTTAATTACATTTACCCTTCGAGCCGTTTCCGATGACTAGTGCCACGGTGCAACTCGTCCTCGTATACAACGCGATATTTCAAGTTTTCCATTTTGTAAACAGAGTGACTCAAACACAAAAGAAACAGAAGAAGATAACCAATGAATGACAATTAACAAAACACAAATACATCTGTAAACAGCTGTATAAATTCGAATTTAGAATTCATAACCAAAGAGGAGAAATTTGTAAGATTCCAATCACAGTGTCTGAGTACCTACTATAGTCCTCAATCACGTCCAATCTACTAACATATCAATGGACGGTCACTGTCCGTATCGTAATGATGCCCCGCGGCCTCCACTGTGCGGTGGTTTGTAGTTCAATTAATAATGTGAATCGGCAAAGCTGACCGCTCCATTGGTTTGGGTATCAAACAAATCTCTTGTGTGTAACGTGGTTTTGGATTGTGGGTGCTGTGTCTTGTTTTCCATGTAATTTTATTTGTATCGTGGGTTCGATTACGATTAGGTGACATAATTGTACTCTTTTTTTGTACAGTAGGGTCAACAAATGGAACCTAGTGTTGATGTCAGGACACTAAGTTTACCACGTTCCATCTTATTCTCGAGACATTGCGTGTTGAGTGGCAAAGGAAAGGATATGTTTTTTCTGTTTACCACAACGAGTACATTAAAACATTTTTTTTTTTCATTTTCTTGTCGTATTTTCCACCTCGAATGGGAATTGAACCCACAATCTGTCGCTTTTACACTCTTGCACCCCTGTGCCACAACTGACTTCAATATACAATTGAATAAAACAAACATTCTTACATTGCAGTATCTTAAACAAAGGTAATTCAAGACGTCATCCTCGAGGCGCTGCGGAATCGAGAAGCGCTTTAGTCCGATAAGTCGTGTGTATTTCCACTCGCTGTTCTCGTTATCTTTATACTGTTATACAAGTACTATGAGTTTTCAATAAGTTTTAAAATAAATTTAATTTCATAAAAATAAGACCATCCAGTTTACGGGCCAGTCGTGGCGTAGAGACAGTGGCACAAAGTGTTACTGTAAAACCGACTGGTTGTGGGTCCGACCCTCACTCGAGGAGATGAAATATTTACTGAAATATTTATTTATATTTTCATTTCTTCGCTCTGGTGTCGAGGCAAAGTGCGGCGTTTAGCTCCGCCACTCAACATGCAATGCCTCTAGAACTCGGAGGAAAGTGAGGAACGGAATCTCTTAACACTTAGGTTCCCTCTGCCTACCTTCTTGTGTGCGGGATACAGCGTGAAACTGATTTATTTTATTTTTTAACATTAGTAAATTTTCTTCCAAGTCCTGTACTATAGTAGCGGCATCCAAGACAGCTGCAGGCGAACAATGCATTATGTATAACTTTTTATAAGGCGCTCGAGAGAATGCAATTTGAAACAAAGTATCAAGTTTAATGTGATTTTAGATTAAGAGTGGCGAGAAAACACTGAACCGGAAGGAACTGTATGAAATGATTTATTATCCTCCGTTTTATATTTATTCTATAAATGAAAATAATATTTTGAGAGAGAGAAATAATATTTAGTGATAAAAAAAGGCCGGTCGTGGCGCAGCGGCACGAGGTGTGACTGCAAAACCGACTGGTTGTGGGTTCGATCCCCACTCGAGGAGATGAAATATTGACTTAAATTTATATTTCCATGTCTTCACTCTGGTGTCGAGGTTAAACGCGGCGTTGAGTTATGCCACTCATCACGCAATGCCGTCAGAATTCGGCAGAAAGTGGGGAACGGAGTGTCTTAACAATAGGTTCCCTCTGTCTACCCTGCTGTTTGCGGGATACAGCGTGAAGCTAATATTTAGTGATATTATTAATAAATAATTGTAAATTATAGATTCAATTCTGCTTGCAAGACTACTTATTTTTTTATGTACACGCTGCATTGTATAGGCAAAGTGAACCTTACGTTAGAACTCATCGTTCCCCATTTTCCGCTCAATTTTATAGATTATAATTTGAATAGAGAAATTTAGAGCTGAGCTTTGCTTTGTTAGCAAAGCGAAAAAATTAAAATAATTAATACCTCTGAATAGAAATCGACCCCACAACGGTAACGTTTATTGTTACATAGTGATTGCTTTAATTCTATTCTAAAAAAAGCAAAATAAATACAATTTCAGATAAAATATAAATATTTATGTGATTTCAAATTGAGAGTGGCGAGAAAACACTGAAGCAGAATTGTATGAAATGATTTACTATCTTCCACTTTATACAGCTTAAATGTTTATTCTATAAATTTTGCTCTCAAATAAATAATTTCACGTTGTATTTGTTCGAAATAGTTATTAGTCTAAAATATTTTTATGAATACTTTTATAAAACTAAATCGATGCGTTCTTAAACCTTTACTATATCTATATTCGAATTACGTCAAAAATTTACGCTTTTCAATGTATGTTTTTGGCATGCAAAGCAGTATTTTAAGTGTTGTGTCCTGTTTTCCTATTACAATTACATTTTTCAGTTTAACGCTGTTATTAGCTGCAAATCACATGTACAATTTGATACCTAATGTATATATTATAAGCTTGAGGTCAGTCGTGGCGCAGGAGAAGACAATGTGACTGTAAACGCGACTGGTTGAGGGTGCCATCCAATCGAAATGAAATATTTATTCCAATTTATATTTCCATTTCTTCTATAAATTATCTAGATATCTATAAATTTCTACTTTTCGATATCTTCAAGTAATCTCGAAATAAATGGTCTTGACAAACGGACGACAAAGTGATCCTATTAGTGTTCCGGGTTTACCTTTAAAAGTATAGAATCCTAAAAAAACATTTAAATAATAAAAGCAATCAAAATTTACAAAGAACAGCACTAATTAAAATATAATCCCCCTGTTTATAATCGCATCCCTAATAGCTGTAATAACTCTGTACCAAGAGATTTTATTACATAGCGCTGGTAATTCATCACGAAATGGAAGATAGAAGGAAAAAAACTCAAAAAACTCAGGTGCAGTTTGAAATATGAATATTCTAGAGAATGTTTTGCTGTAGAATTAATTACTATAACAAAAAGCCACCCAAAAAATAAAAAAAATCAGATTTTAAAATAACATACTATTTAACCACTAGGTTCTCTTTGTCTGCTCTATTTAAGGAAAATACGGAAATAAGAATAGATAGTAATATTTTCGTCAAATTTGTAATGATAATATGTATGTTGCAGTTTTTAACAATTTTTAAGTGTAGAAAGGAGTAACAATTACTTAAATTTTCTGTGTCTAGCTAAGAATTTATTACATTTTTCACATAAAAAACTTAGCTAAAGATTTTATTTTTTTTTTAATTTTATTGCCCTGACAACGAGGTAAAGCGCGGCGTTCATTTCCGCCATTCAGCATGCAATGCTTGTAGAAGTTGGCGAAAAGTGGAAAATTGAGTAGGTATGTCTAGTTTCCCAGATTACTTCTGCCCATCCGTTATATGCGGAAAAAAATAAAGTACTCATTCATAGAAATAATAAATTTTTTATATAGAATTTTAAGGTAAATGACTAATAAATATTCAACCACACCTTTCCTTGAACTAAGAATCGAACCCACTACATTCATCTTGGCTTCAGCACTCCAGCCTTATAAAATATCAATACCTATAACCAATTTAACCATAAACCATAAAAGCTATTGAGTGCAATCGTAAACTACATTTCCCGCTCGATCGCACGTCGTCTGTCCTCCATCCAACGTATTCATGATGCTTTATATCTTTTATGACGTTTAGAACTGATGGAACGGTATTTCCATGTTTTTGGATTTTATTGTTCTTGGAAACTATTATAGTTTCTATTTAAAATTGTATAGATGACTTCGCTCATGTGTTCGCTTTGTTCGCTTCGCTTGTTATAATGATTTAAAAAATTACTCTTTTAATGGAACGATTTTTTTAATTGTAGCACTTACAACTGGGCTTCCTCATACTCAATATTATTGACTTCACACTGCTATATATAAATAACTCTAAGAAAACTTATATAAAAATAATATACTAAATACAAAAGAAAAAAATCTTATAGTCTCTTTCTTCCAATATTTTGTTTTAAAAATGTTGTCCTTTATTCTTTTATGTATGTTAGTTTATAACAAAGTTATATTTTTAGGGTTCCGTACCTCAAAAAAAGGAATTGTTATAGGATCACTGTTGTTCGTGGATGTATCAATCTGAAATTATTATCAGAAATTCAAATCCTTGGAGTACAAAAAAATCAAGCTTCAAAGTCAACTCAATCAAAAGATACAAGCGTTTATGGATCGTTCTTATTGCATTGTGGATATACTGATATTGCCCTGGGATGGTCTTTACAGCGTCATCGGGCAAGGAGGCGCCAGAGTAGCTCACCTCTGAAGAAGAGGTACGAGCTTTGATGGACTCTCATGGACATCAAAATGCAGTAAGAAGGCAAACCTATTGTGTATATTCCGTGGATCTACTAGTTATGAATTTGGCACGTAGTTGGGTTAGAACTTATAATACAAATAAATGTGAAAAAACTGAAGAGTGCAAATTTATTCATTATTTTATAAAAAAACCATTACAAACTTATATTTGTAATTCGTTTCGTACAAAATAAGTGGTTAGTGGCAAATTTAAGTTGGTCAAGTTTTATACGGTGAACTTCCCGCTGACACACAATTCTGAAATTGGTTCAGAAGCCTCGGTGGGCGAGTTCAACTCGCACTTGACTGATTTTTTCTATTTTATATTTGATCGAAATAGAATACTATATAATTATTAACTATATTTGTGCATTTAATATTGCTGTCAAGTTCTTTGTGTTTAAAATATATTACTTTTAGCTTAATTCTGCATCTACGGATGTGTCTTAAAGAGAACTGAGTGTCGTAACACTAAGTTCGTTTCCTCTGCCCATCCTGTTATGTCCGGGATACAGTGTGTAGCTGTATTTACATATAACA
Source organism: Heliconius himera (assembly GCA_021202915.1). Lineage (NCBI taxonomy): Eukaryota > Metazoa > Arthropoda > Insecta > Lepidoptera > Nymphalidae > Heliconius > Heliconius himera. Next base: position 103,994 of record JAJHJA010000846.1, read on the forward strand.
GGATGGCCGAACTCCGTTCCCTAATTTTTCGAAATATTACGTTTTGAGCACGGTGTTGTTTCATTATTCAACAAAAGCCTCGAGGGATAAAGTAAAGCTAAGAAAGGAAAAATATATGATGAGTATCAGTAAAAATATCATCATAATAAACGAATACGAAAATAGAATTGAAAAATTGTCACCATAAAATAATATAATTTAGAAAGATAGAAGTTTTGAAATATTGGCTGTCATCTGTTTGGCACGAATACGTCGCTGAAGTAAACATTCAGTAAATTATTTCGCATTTCGGATGTGGCACTCCTACTTCTTTTATTTGTTTTAGCTTCACGCTGTATTACGCACATAGCAGTATAGAAATCTCGTATTAAGACATACTCCAACCCTATTAAGTTAGTTCTGTTACCTAATTTCTGACGAAATTTTAAGGCATTGCATGTTAAGTAGCGGAACTCAAAGCCGCTCATTGGTACCAGAGCAAGAAACGAAAATATTAATAAATAATAATTCTTTACCCCAAGAGGAGTTCGAACCTACAAAGCGTTTACAATCACACTGCCAATGCGCCACGGCGACCTCAATAATAGAGCTAAAATAGAGCTAAAAAAGATATATTTTTCTTTTAACTCCACGCCACTCATCACGCAGTGTCTCCAAAATTCAACGGAAAGTGGGGAACGGAGTGTCTTGACACTAGGTACCCTCAGCCTACCCTGCTGTGTGCAGGATACAACGTGAAGCTGTTTTATTTTATTTATTTTTTATTTTTCTTTTATTTCGTAACTCAGTGTATTTTAGCGAATTGAAACGTTTGCAGAGATGATGTGCATTAGGTCTCCATAGCGGGTTGGATTGATAGCGCACATTTGTTTTAGCTTTGTATCATATACATGAATATACGTCTGTCATTACGTTCACGTTTACATTAGGAATTGAATATATTAAATGAAATACTTTGTTTTGTTTATAGGCCATATTTTTTTTATTAATAATATCATACTACATAATTATTATTCACGCTGTATCCCGCAGATACAGAGGGAACGTGGGAAACTAGTGTTAAGATACTTCCACTATCCATTTTCCACCGAATTTTTGGGCATAACGTGTTAAATGGAGGAACTCTAAGAACAATTATGATTATGTTTTAGTAATTTTCACTTTAACAATTTTAGTTTAATTTTACTTTTACTTTTTTACCTACGTATAATATTTGTATATTCCTGAACCACATCAATTCTATTAATAACAATATTCAATTCTCATATAGAATATAAAATTACAGGCAAATAATTACTTAGCATTCCTTGATGTTTTAATAATAAGAAATCCTGAGGGCACAATGGCCACACAATATATAGGACATCCACGCACACCAATATCTCAATGGTGAATCTCACCACCACCTTACACAGCTACACCGTTAGCAAATATTTGTTTCAAAGAGCACACACCTCTGCGACGCTGAACACCTAGAGGACAAGCTTCACCAGGTAAAGAATGCCTCACTAAGGAAAACCGATATATTCCTTGAATGATCCGCGAGGCTATTGAAATACAAAAACATCCTAATTTCAATAAAGAAAATGGCTGGAAGCTTTCTAACACCTGGGACCCACTCATAAAGTCACTGAAATCTCAAACCCACCATACCAGAGAGCAAGATAGTGTCAACTCATTCTGCAGAAATCCAAGGCGAATAAATAAAACTTTAATAATATATCATAATTCTCGTACAACAAATTTAATTTTTATACGGGAACCTGATTCCACCCTTAACATAATAAATATGCATATTAAAACTGCCCTAAAGCGTTCAGGGAAATCAAATAATATAAATTAAATGATATCACATTAGCGTACAACGTATACAGAACTGATATCAACCGTTTGTTTGACAAGCATTAGGCAAATTGTGTCTTGGGGCTATATCCGTTTGACTTTGAACTACTGTTTGTAGGGGAATAGTTCGGGTAAAGGGCTTGGAAGATAGATTTGGCACCTGCTTGTTTTATTTAGATATTACAAAGTGAATGTTCTGAATATTTAGGGGATTTTGATGGATTTGTAAAGGCTATTCCAGAATTTGGGGAAGGTGGGGAGGGGAATGTGTTAATATTAGGTTCCCTTTAACTTCCCTGCTCTGTGGGTAATACAGCGTGAAGGTATAAAGGCGGAATGTTTAGAAAATTAGATGGCAATTGAGGAACAGGGCATCAGTTGACATTAGATTTTCAATGCATACCCTACTATATGTAAATGTAGTATGAAACTGAAATAAGAAAAGGTTATGAATCCTATATTTAAAGTTGTTAGAAAAAGTAGGTATTTATTGTTAGTTTAATTCCAACGTATTAAATTTTAAAAAGTCGACGTAGCTTACTAATAATATACATATGTCTCAATGATCAAGCACTTGGATGGTCTCCATGAGACGTAGGTTCTGGCTCAGCTAACAAATAATTGTATGTTTTCTAAGAAAAATCTTCAACTATTTTATAGACAATATAGAACAAGATGACAGCATAAAAAATATAATTTTTATTCACCTCAAAAGGCTTAAGAATAATAAATAGAAAATGCTGTTTAACAAAGATATAATACGAACAAAACAAATATACCACCACATATTTTTCATCAAATCCAACCTGAAATTGTAATACCAACAGTATTACATTCACCCACTGAACTACAGCCTGAGGCGAGGTTTTAACGAACCTACTAAAATTACCTAATGTATGTGCTATTTTAATTACTTATCAGTTTTGTCTATGTAATAATTAATCGGAATTAAATAATTAATTGCTGTTTGTGTATGAATCACATTTAATAATTTACTTTTTTTTTTTATTAATGTAATTTGAACTGACAACCATATAGTGTATATGTACATTTTGATTATGTAACGATGGTGTTACTTTTTTATGCTTCTAAACAAAGAACATTTTGTGGTAGCTTTTTTTGTACTGCTATTTTAGGGTCCCGTACCTCAACAGAAAAAAAACGGAAACCTTATAGGATCACTTTTTCCCTTTTCAAAACCTATAGGGACCTACTTTTTCAAAATGTACCGGTATGAAATTTATTACAATACAAAAACAGGATAAAAATCTGAAAAGTGAAAATTAATTTAAAAAAAATACATTATAAACTTATCTTTGTAGATCATTTCATACAAAATGAGTGTATATTTGTATATAGTAGTAGTACTTCCCGTTAACCAACAATTCTAAGTTTGGTACCTAAGCCTCGGTGGGTGAGTTCGACTCGCACTTGATCGGTTTTTTTTAATTATTAGGTACACGGCTTAATGAAAATAATGTAAATATTTCAAGTCGTGGAGCAGTGACACAGAGTGTGACTGTAAAACCGATTAGTTGTGGGTTCGATCCCCACTCGAGGAGATGAAATATTTACGTAAATTTATATTTCCATTTCTTCGCTCTGGTGTCGAGGCAAAGCGCGGCGTTGAGTTCTGCCACTCAACACGTAATGCCTACAGAATTCGGTGAAAGTGGGGACCGGGGTGTCTTAACATTAGGTTCCCTCTGTCTACCCTGCTGTATGCAGGATACAGCGTGAAGCTAATTTATTATTTTTATTTTTTTTTATTTCAATATAAATATATAATTAAGCCTCATAAAATTTAAATCCATAAATAAAATCAAATATAAGGGGTCAATAAAATAATCGCTAGCGGTCACGATTTCACATGTAAGGTAAGACAATAACTCACAGTAATGTTTCTTTTATTACCCAACCCGAGATAATAGATGTACCATACAGGACTATTAAGGTATCTTTTTTATCTTTTTCTTTGCAATAGATATGTAATGTATCTTTGAAATATATTTTTTATTAAGTTACTCTATATTACATTATTTTGTTTCATGTGTTTATATTTTTCAGATTCACGCTGTAATCCGCATGTAGTGCTAAGACACTCCGCTCCCCTATTTCGCCGAACTCTGAGGGTAAAGCGTGTTGAGTGGCGGAACTCAACGCCACGCTCTGCTTCAACATCAGAGCGAAGAAATTAAATATTAAGTATTTATATATATTTAATATTAAGTGCCCGTGGGACTTGATGTGTTTAAATTAAATTGATATGAAGAATCTACTTTATTTTATATATGAATAATCTGTGTTATTAAGTCCAGAACTTTTAATGGACATTAATCTTTCTAAGCTATGAAGTTGGTGATAATGAACAACTAATATATTTTTTATTTAATCAGCTTCAAGCTGTATCCCGCACGCATCAGGGTAGGCAGAGGGAACCTAGTGTTAAGTAAAGTAGTAAATATTTCATCTCCTCGAGTGGGGATCCAACTTACAACCAGTCGGTTTTACAGTCTCACTTTGTGCCACTGCGCCACAACTGGCCTACATATTTTTTATTTGTAAACATAATATTATTCCGATACGAGTAGCAATGTGCTACGTAGAAGAAGGTCTACGACGTAGACAAGCGCTTTTACAGACAGATGATATCCCACTGTGCCGCGACAGTGCTTTCTTTTAGCTTCTCGCTGTATCCCACACACATCAGGGTAGCCAGAAGGAACCTGGGAACTTAATGTTAAGATAATCCGTTCACCATAAATAAAGATACTTTCGTTCCCTACGTTAACTCAACACCGCGCTTGGCCTCATACCTATAGATATGAGGCCAACCGTGGCGCAGGGGCACAAAGTGTGACTGTAAAATCGACTGGTTAAGGGTTCGATCCCCACTTGAGGAGATCCACTCAATCCGCAATGCCTCCGGAATTCGGCGGAAAGTGGGGAACGAACATGTCTTAACACAGGGTTCCCTCTGCCTACGGTGCTGTGTGCGGGATACAGCGTGAAGCTGATTTATTTTTACCTACATATTAAGTTTTTTTTTTTCCAATAAAATGAATACTACCCCACCTATTTCCATCCACACCGTAGTTTGCCTATGACTAAGACCGTAAAATAAACAAAGCAGCTTGCCCCCGGGAACCATAAAACGTTCCTCAATAGATATACTTCCTTCAGAATTTTTAAATTTACGATCAGAATCGGAATTTTATGATTGTTTTAGTGTCGATACGTTTATGTCTCTTAAATATTGGATATTTAATCAGCTGTGAACGATTGCAGATTGGTTGAGATTTTTATACTCGAGTTTCTTGTTGCAATTACTTTATAATATTTATTGTATATTGTTCTATATTTACATTATGTAGGAACTTTATTTTACCATATAAACATTATATAAGCGCGGCGTTGAGTTTTGCCACTCAACACGCAATGCCTCCAGAATTCGGCAGAAAGTGGGGAACGGAGTGTCTTAACACTAGATTCCCTCTGCCTACCCTGCTGTGTGCGGGATATAGCGTGAAGCTAAAAAAAAAACATTATAATTAACTTCAGTTAGTGAAGACTAGTCCAGAATTCTAGTCAAATTTTTGTAATGCATAACTATTTTTATACTTTTCAATCTCAAAATTGTTCTCATTTAACTAAGTTGAAGTCGTCGTCATTTCCTCGTTGTGCTAACAAGACAAAGCGCGATATTGAGTTAAATGATTCAACTCGCAATATCTCCTAAATTAGGCAGAGAGTGTAGAACGGAGTGTCTTAACATTAACTACGTCACTCTGCCTGCCCTGCAATAAATAATGTGTAAAACTGTAAATTAATGTACAAAATATAATAAATAAGACAAAAAAGAATCTTGGCACAGGGGCAAGGATGTGACTGTTGTGAGTTAAATTCCGCTGTATTTTCGCTCTGACACCAAGGCAAAAGCCCAGCGTTGAGTTCCGCCACTCACCAAAGTCCGCCAAGTCCGCCACTCACCAAAGTCCGCCAAAGGGGGTAACGGAGTGTCTTAACACTAGATTTCCTCTGCCCACCCTGCTACGTGTGGTATACAGCGTGAATCAGTTTTAAAAAACAAAAATATACTATATAAAAAATATGCTACCATTCAATTCAATTTAAACAAACTTAGATTAATGTTCAGTTTTGCAGAACACAAGATATTAATATTAAAATTAGTTTTCATTTAAACGGGGGTTAAGCTGACGGGCTACGAGACGCTGAAAAATTACCTCGCCTCGCCTTTCAGGAATTTACAATTTAATGTTTTAGTTATACCTACTGAAAAATATTACATTGTTGTGTAAAGTATAATATTTTTATGAATAAAATAAAAAATAAATCATCTTCACGCTGTATCCCGCACATAGCAGGGTAGGCAAAGGGACCCTTGTGTTAAGACACTGCGTTCCCCACTTTATGCCGAATTTTGGAGGCATTGTGTGTTGAGTGGCAGAACTCAACGCCGCGCGTTACCTCGACACCAGAGCGAAGATATGGAAATATAAATTTAAGTAAATATTTAATCTCCTCGAGTGTGGATCGAACCCACAACCAGTCGATTTACAGTCACACTTTGTGCCGCTGCGCCACAAAAGAAATAATAATAGGAATTTGTGTAACATTTTTATCACACCCACCTTTGTACAACAAACTATAATGCTATAACTATAAATATTTATTACTATTTAAAAATGAAAGGAGTATTTGAAAGTTTAAAAAAATTTTACGTTATTAAACTATATAATCTTATTTTTGAGGACAGTGTGCAGCGTTGAGTACCGGGCAAATATTACTAGTTTCAATATTATCTATTATAATTTTTTTTTTCATATGAATATCAAACTCATAATCAGTGTGGTTTTAATCAGACGTATTCTCACTTCGTGAATGTCTCAATATTAAAATTAAATTTATTTTTTTAATTTAATTTTAATTTTGAGACATTATATTATATTACTAAATATTTGCCCGGGACTCAACGCTGCACACTGTCCTCCTTAGCGGAGGACAATCAGCTCAGCGTTGTGTTCCGCCACTCAATACGCAATATTTCACTCATATCACGAGTTCTAACCAAAAGTAGAGAACGAAGTGTAGGTACTTGGTCACTAGATTTGATAAGCAAAATAAAGCGTATAGTTGGAAAAAAAAATTCGCATTGTATCCCGCATATTGTAGGTTAGGTTAGTCACATTTTTTCCCCTTTTTTTGCTGAATTCTGGATGAATTGCGTTTTGAGTGTCAAAATTCAAGGCCGTACCCCCCGCTCCTACAGTGCGGAAATGAAAATTTTAATTTTCTTTCTTGTTTCATTTCCTCGATTAGGAATCGAACCCACAATATGTCACGTTTATAATGCCCCTGCGAATATTTTTATTATTTACTTGAAAAAAAAACCATAACAAAACAAAAAAAGAACTTATAGATTCCCCAAACTTAACTACAGTCAATTTCGGTTTAAATGTCACTTCCTAAATTTCACCTCGACGCCGATGCTCACGTTAATTGCTTCACCAAAACTATCGAAGTTTATTCGAAACTCACACGTTAGTTAGAATATCGAATACTCGGAGCCTTCTATTAGTATTAAAACTAGAAATTTAATCAGTCAGGAGTTCCACATGGTTAGTTTAAAACTGTTGATATTATTGAAATGGAAGAACTAGAACGAGATGGTTCTAATTTCTATAGATATATATATTTATTTTTTAGTATTATTATTTTACTTTTTTTTTTCTTTGCTACATTTTTTGAACTGTTATAAGGAAAAAATAAAAAGGAGAGGAAAACCTAAACATTTTCTATTTAGAGCTATTTTGTGATACCGCATCATCTTCACGCTGTATCCCGCACACAGTAGCAGAGGGAACATAATGTAAAGACACTCCGTTTACACTCAAAAATGTTTTATGTTGTTTTTATTTCTACTTTACTTTATTTTTATAGAATAGTATAAGTTTCAACACAAATTTATTAATTACATACATATAGTGAAAAAAAAAATATTTTCTTCTAAGTTACGGACAAAAGATAAGATGCACTGTTCAGTTGTGCATTGTATTGGCTTCCTATAGAAGTAAAAAAATAATTAATACTAACTAAACCACCACAAATTTATTGAATAATTTTTTTTCCAGCTTCACGCTGTATCCCGCACATAGCAGGATAGGCAGAGGGAGCCTAATGTTAAGACGCTCCTCCACATTCCGCTGACTTTGGGAGGCATTGCTCATTGAGTGACCTCGGGTAAGAATCGAACCCACAACGGACCGGCAACCCACAACATATCACATATTTCACACACACGACTGTGCCACGACTGGCCTCAAATTAATACAATGAATACTAACATCAAAAAGCTTTATTTCATGAAATATTACAAAAGTTTCCATCATATCACGTATAAAGTTAATATCGACCAATTATTGTGAATACCTCATACAATTACAATCTATAATTTAATTTACATGGACCCGAAATGGTTGAAAAACGTTTTGAAACTTTTCACTGTAGGAGCCTAACATTACGGTTTCATTGAAAGAGAAATAATTTTGATACAAATATTTAATTATAGCGGGAGTTGCCTTTGTCATATTAAATTTATATGAAACTTTTTGTATTTCGATAGCAAATTTTAATGAGTGAAAGGTTTTTTTTTAATTTAGTTTTCCTGTTTTTCTGCTATTCGTTCAAATATACAGTAAATATATTATTATAATATATTTTTTTAAATATTTACTTGTATATGGCAAAATGGTAACGGCCTAGAGCCACGATAACTGACTGTGCCTGGTGTTGTTGTTGATTCAATTCGTATTCTAAAAAAAATAATTAATATTTCCGTTTTATAGCTCTGGTAACAAAGCAAAGCGCGGCGTCGAGTTCCGCTACTCAACGTGCCTACAGAATTCGGCGTAAAGTGAGGAACGGAAGTGTCTTAATGGATACAGACACTCCATCCCTACTAGGTTCACAGGTTCCCTCTGCCTACCCTGCTCTGTGCGGGATACAGTGCAAAGCTAAAAAAACTATACAATCTTTCAAATCTTTATAGTAGCGATGAACTCTACAAAAGCTTCTATATAAAAATTATGTGTACTAAGAAAAGGTTTCAATTTAAATTAGTTAATGCATCGTTGTGCATGCAATACTCAGAAAATAACTAAATATGATTTTTATTTTACCTAGAGAGTAGAAATCGCTAAATAATTTGTACCAAATTACTTATAATGTTTAACTTTTATGATTCTACGAATGTAGATTACAGTAATAATTTTTATTTTGATTTTAATTTAGATTTTTATGTGTTGTTGTGTAAAAATTGTATATATATATTTATTTATATTTTGATGTCAATTTTCAAAAAGAGGCCGGTCGTGGCGCAGCGGCACGAGGTGTGACTGCAAAACCGACTGGTTGTGGGTTCGATTCCCACTCGAGGAGAAGAAATATTTACTTAAATTTATATTTCCATTTCTTCGCTCTGGTGTCGAGGTTAAGCGCGGCGTTGAGCTCTGCCACTCCACACGCAATGCCTCCAGAATTCGACAGAAAGTGGGGAACGGAGTGTCTTAACACTAGGTTCCCTCTGCCTACCCTGCTGTGAGCGGGATACAGCGTGAAGCTAATTTTTTTTTTTTTTAGTATACAAATATAATAAGGTATCAAATATGTATAAATATAAAACTATTCTGTTCTTAAGCGACTCACAGACAGCGCACAGCCGGAACTACTTTCTAGGGGAGAGTGAGAAAGTAGTAAGAGATTTCCAAAATTCCTACAAGATCGTGAAAAATCTGAAATTAAACATATGTTTTGTAAACTTTAAGCAGAAATTTTATTATATTTAGATAATTGGTCATCAGAATAATTTAGTAATCCAGTAAAATCAATAAAAACAAACAAAATCTAATCCATAACTGCAACAAAAATGCAATAAAGAATATAATAAAAGTATATTTCTGACGGTTATTGAACTCACGACCTTCACCCCTAGTTATGTGGAAAAGGTATAAGAGAAAGAACAATTATTAAGCAATAAATCCAAATCCAAGGCTGTCTAAAGTCGTTATTAAGAGGGCAGTGAACTATACAAATCGTTCGATGTATTTGTAAAATATGAATAAGCTTCCAATAATACCAACTCATTTTCTTTTTAAATTATGTTCCTTTTACATAAAACAAAGTAGGCAATGGGTACCTAGGGAATCTCGGTCTCCTCTATCCAATTATCTCAAAGACATTAGATTATTGTTAAAAGGTACCCAATACTATGAAATGGTGCGTTAAGTTCCGCCATTCACTACTCAATGTCTCGAAAATCGGATGGTGTGTGAGAGAACAAGGAACAGTGTTAAGTCACTCCATTCTTATCGCAATTATTGAGTCGTTTAGATAGGCGGAACTTACTTTTAGTGACCAGAACGGAAAATCGAAATAATTTTAAACATTACCCTAAATGAGAATCGAACTAACAACCATCGCGTGTACAACCAAAAGTCCTCGAAAATAAAAACTTACAATAAAAAATAATATTTAACTCAACGTTAAAGTCAGTCGATTAGCAAAGAAAATTATTATTATTAATATTAAATTTCAAATTCAATTTGAACACGTCCCAAGCGTTTATTCAAGAAGCTATAGTAATTTTATCAACACCTCTCATTTAACTACTAGAACACCTGCACGGCAGACGTCTACAATAACACTTGATTTTGTACTAACACGATGTTTCAAGCTGCTATAGTGTTCATTTGAATTTAAATTAAAAAAATAATAAAAATAAGCTTCACGCTCTATCCCGCATTTAGCAGTTTGGGCAAAGGAAACCTAGTGTTAAAAAAAATTCAGCTTCACATTGTATACTACATGTAGCTGAGTAGGCAGAGGAAGTCTAGTGTTAAGACTTCACTCCCCATTTTCCGCCGAATTCTGGAGGCGTTGCATATTAGTGGCGGAAGTCAACGCCGCGCGTTTGCCTCAACTACAGAGCGAAGAAATGAAAATTGAATCAAAGGGAATCAAATCCACAACATGTTGTGCTGACAGTCACACGGTTAAGCTTCTGCGCCACAATTTGTAACTGATATCCCAAACACCTTTGAAAATATTATTTATTAAATAATGCCTTAGCTCGTGATGTGTCTAGTGGTTAGAACTCTTTATAGTTGTGATCGTGAAGAACCCAAAATCTTTTAGAGATTCAGAGGAAACAGTGTTAAGAATAATAAGTTCTTTGATTTTCACGATTATTACACATTTTAAATGAAACTATTTTAACCGGATTAATCGCGTATATTTGGTACTTTTATACATTTTTGGAAACCCGACGTTTCGAACACTTTGCAGTAGTCCGTGGTCACGGGTAGACTGAGGTGGCATTCGTCTGTCAGTTATGCTCACACACAGCTGACTTCGATACATGCCCATTCTTGATATCAGAGATGTGTTCTTTCACCCTAACACCGATGCTTCTCTTTGTTTGACCAATGTATGATAAGCCACAGTCACAGTCTAGTTTGTATACACCTGCACTCTGTAAAGGAATATTACTTTTTACTGGTCTCAAGAATTGGCTCACTGCTCACAGCTGTGTGTGAGCATACTGTGGATAAACCCAGCCACTACATTAGGTTTGATAAACCCCAAATCCTCGCTAAGGAAAACAGATACATTCCTAGAATGATCCGCGAGGCTATTGAAATACAAAAACATCCTAATTTCAATAGAGAGGATGGCTGGAAACTTTCTACCACCTGGGACCCACTCATAAAATCATTGAAGTCTCAAACCCACCATACCAGAGGGCAAGATACTATCAGCTCATTCTGCAGGAATCCAGGGCAGTACGCGAGGCAATTAAGAAATCGTTGGCGGTAGTTTGATATAATAATTATGTCAACTGACAGACGAATGCCACCTCAGTCTACCCGTGACCACGGACTACTGCAAAGTGTTCGAAACGTCGGGTTTCCAAAAATGTATAAAAGTACCAAATATACGCGATTAATCCGGTTAAAATAGTTTCATTTAAAACAGTGTTAAGAATTTCATATTATGCCATTAGAAGGTATCGCTTTAATAAGATATTTGCCATCAGAAATTGTTCTTGTGTCACTTATTTAGATAACTGTAGACTCGACAATATAACATTGTCATAACTCGAAGCTCGTCCGAAGAAAAGCCAAGAGCGCGTCCTATCTTCCTCTCCACTATAACTGCGAACTAGTTATAATAAAAGGAAGAAAGAGTACGGGCCCCTCCCCGCCCTACACCGTGAATTCCTACCAGACTGTGGCTGCAACAGTCTTATTGAACTCTCCGGGACGTTTGTGTGTGATCTTTCCGAAGGTACTTGTTACGCTTGTTTATATTAAGATTGTATTAGAATAGTGATTCGTGATGTTGATTGATTTGTGAGATCAATATAAGTCGTTGGAACGAACGCACTACCGCAAGGCGGCCGATATGTTAAATAAACGCACGGCACACACCCCACAGTCGTGTCTCGAACCGTGGGCGGACACTACTACATACATCAGAGCTGGGACATAAAATAGCACCACACACCTACTAGTCGTATACCAAGTCGTAGAAGTGGTATACAATATATAAATGACCAACGCCATACAAGCATAGCTTACGTATCGCGAGCGTACTGCGAGACGGCATCAGCCACGACATAGTTAATGTCGCTATAACAGTTCGCATAAGCCCATCACGTCAGCCTTCGCGACGTCAAGCAACATTCAATATTATAATATGGATCAAAGATCCATAATATGTGTCGCTCCTACACATATATTGCCTTTATAAGAAATTCGATCCTACAAGATCGTGCCATCATAGGCTTCGAATTATTATAGTATATTTATAATATACTTGGTACGAGTCTTTATGTGCATCATATTTATTAGTACCGTAGTACTTAATAGTTCGACTCGACCGCTGCCTTCCGAGCATCACCACCACCTATATATACGAAACGACGGTCGCGACACTCGGGACGACAATACACGAACCCGTCTCGATTAATATTTTATTCAAAATATATAGTTTGTATTATTCATAATTAACTATGTTATTTATGTGCATTGCCATGCATATTTTATTTTATTTTTATTTTTTTTTTACTTATACTCAAGGTATATACTGTTACAAATTGACCTGTAATAAATCTTAGATATATATATATATATATATATATATATATATATATATATATATATATATATATATATATATATATATATATATATATTTTTTTTTTTTTTCTTCGGCTTCTAGGTTCTTGCCACTGATGTTATCCTCAAACAGCTACGTAGTGTTTGCACTTTCTCAGAACTATGAAAAATGATTAAATGTATTAATTATATATAGTAGATCTGTTGGCAAAAGCAGTATAACAAAAGAATTATAGGTGGTATGCGGGCGGAGCCGTATATAATTTATTATATTTACCTGTAAGAGATCACTAATAGTGATAAGGTCGTTTGTCTGATATTTATGCCAACGGGTTCGAACCCGCGCCTCCTGGAAACCGACCAACTCCCCGCCAACCTCCCGTCTCGCTGCGTTCAAATTTTTATACGTTTTCTAAGTAAGCATTTTTCTTTCCTAGGTGTAGAATAACACTTTAAAAATATTATATCTGTTTTTTTTTTCGTTTTACATTTATTATTTCTTGTTAAATGTTTTATTTCCTTTATCTATGCAATAAAGAGTTTTATCTATATAGATAGATATATAAAAATATCTATAACCATTTATTCAAGTGAGTTTCGAACCCAAAAATATAGCGTTAAACGCCAGACACCGTCGCACTGCACTACGATGGCGTCCTTATGCTATTGAAGTTATTATAAGTTTAAATAGCGATATGCATGTTATATTTAAGAGAGTTAAGAGGCCGGTCGTGGTTCAGAGGCACACATAGTGTGACTGTAAAATCGACTGGTTGTGGGTTCGATCCCCATTCGAGGAAGTGAAATATTTATTTACATTTATATTTTCATGTCTTCGCTCTGGTGTCGAGGCAAAGCGCGGCGTTGAGTTCCACCACTCAGCACGCAATGCCTCCAGAATTGGGCGGAAAGTGGGGAACCAAGTATCTTAACACTAGGTTTCCTCTGCCTACCCTACTGTGTGCGGGATACAGCGTGAAGGTGATTTACGTTATATTAAACTTTGTATACTGATTCACGTCGGTCAATATACCTCGAACCGAACAATGGTGTCTGGGTTTAAAGTGTAATGTCATGGCTTTATTGTGTCTAAAAATGTATTGTGGCCTTCTAAGGGCAGATATAATATGCTATTAGAGCTACTTATACAAAATAATATATATTTTCAGCCTTATGTTGTAACTCTATACGTATCTAGTATGTAGGGAGAGACAGCTTAGCGTTAAGACACTCCGCTTCATACTTTCTGCAGGATTCAGGAGGAACTGAACCTCTCTCTACCTCTTGAAAAAATGTTCGATAATAATTTAATAATATTCAATATAATACGATTAAATATTGAGGTCATCGTACGACTGCATACCCAAGGTGGTGGATTTGAGTTGAAAGAAAAGAAATATTCAATGTTTTCTTTTCCTCGCTCTGGTAACGAAGCAAAGCGTGACGTTGAGTTCCGCCATTCGATACGCAATGCCATAAGAATACCATAAGAGGCAGAAAGTGGGGAACGGAGTGTCTTAACACTAGGTTCCCTCTGCCTACCCTGCTGTGTGCGGGATACAGCGTGAAGCTAATTTATTTTATTATATAATAACTATTCATCTTTTTGCAGTTTCTACATAACAATATAGACAGAAGTGACCTAGTATTAACACACTCCATTCCCTTCTTTCCAGCCAACTCTGAAGACATTGCGTGTTGACTGGCGGAACTCAACGCCGTGCTGTATCTAAGGAAATGAAAATAAATGCAATAAATTATATTATTTAACTTAAATTATTTCATTTCTAAATGAAAATGCATATTATACAGTATATATGTAGATATTTTAACTAAATGACTACTTTGTCGCTAATGTGTCGCTGAAACTTTCCAACATCATTAATTTCCTCATACATTAAAAGCTGCATTTAAATAATGAAGAAGCTGGTTTGCTCTCTAAAGTAGCGTTTATGTAATTTTTATTTAGCTGGCGACCTAAACATTTTTTTTGTTATATTATAGCCAAAGTATACAAAATATTTATATTAATTGTAGCTTATGCTTTTATATGATGCATAAGCTATATTACTTTTAAGTTTTATCGAAATTCAGTTTTTTTTTTTTTTATGGAAAAGGACAAGGCAAACGAGCGTTCGGGTCACCTGATGGTAAGTGATTACCGCCGCCCACGGCCCCGTGCAACACCAGAGGAGCTACAGGTGCGTTGCCGGCCTTTAAGGTGGAGATAGACGCGCTTTTTGAAGGTACCCATGTCATATCGACCTGGAAACCAAGTGGAAGTTCCTACGAAACCGCACAGTAGTGGATTGTCACGTATCCAGATGGTGTGGATGATATTTTAGCTTATGTCGTACTGTGCGGTTAGAAAATTCGGCGGCAGGTAACAGGTCAAACAGTTCCTCAGATGATAAATGCGATAGAGAACGCACAGCGAGGAAACGTCTCTACGCAAAGCCAAAGTATCAAGCCTTTCACAGATTATTGGGTCCCCAATGATTCAAATGGCTCTGCGTTGTATGCGATCAAATGGTTCAAGCTGATACTGGGGTGCACCAGCCCAGAGATGAGAACAGTACTCCATATGAGGCCGAACCTGGGCCCTATATAGGGCCAAACGGTGTTTTGGCGTGAAGTACCGTCTCGCTCTGTTGGCCTTGCTTTCCAAATGATCGCGATACTGGCAGTCACTCGAAACATTGAGGCCCAATATACTGATACTGGGCGCGGCTGTAAGGGGAATGTTCTGAAAGACTGGTGATACGATAAATGGGATTTTTTTGTGGTTAACGCGCAAACTTGTGTCTTCAGGGGGTTAAACTGAACTAGGTTCCTTTCACCCCATGAGGAGACATTGTTGAGGGATGCCTCAACGGAAGACACAAGTTTATTTCGGCACTGTTCGGCGTTTTACCGAGAAAGACTTGCTCGGCCGGAGTAAACAGCGTCCACCGTGCTATCATCTGCATAGCAATGAATGCTAGAATCCTCTAACATGTCATTGATATGCCGAAGAAACAGCGTAGGGGACAGCACGCAGCCTTGGGGAACGCCAGCGTTTACGGGCATATGTTTAGAGCAAAAACCGTCGACAGCGACCTTGATGCTGCGCCCAGTGAGAAAGCTGGCGATCCACTTGCATAAATTCTCGGGAAGCCCATAGGATGGAAGTTTAGCCAGGAGCGCCTCATGCCACACTCGATCAAAGGCCTTCGCCATGTCCAAACTAACTGCCAGGCCCTCTCCCTTGCTTTCAATAGCCGCAGCCCAGCGATGGGTAAGGTAAACTAGAAGATCACCGGTTGAGTGACCATGGCGGAAGCCATATTGTCGGTCATTAATCAATCGGTGATCCTCTAGATAAACCAAGAGCTGGCTATTGATAATGCTCTCCATGACTTTTGAGAGCAGGGAGGTGATAGCAATAGACCTGAAGTTAGATGGATCGGAACCATCGCCTTTCTTTGGGATCGGGTGGATAAGAGCGCTCTTCCATGAGTCTGGGACAACGCCGACTGAGTAAGAGTGCCGAAACAAACGCGTTAGCATCGGTGTCAGCTCAGGAGCACAGGAACGGAGCACTAAGGGAGAGATGCCATCTGGCCAACTCGACTTGTGGATATCCAAAGAGGACAGAGCTCGCCTAACAGCTGTTTGGTTAAACTTAACCTCAGGCATTGAGCTCTGGCACCGCGGGATGGTCGGCGGCGTTGTTCCTTGGTCATCCATAGTATAGATTAGTTCAATAGTTTTTGTGTGAAAGCGGAATAAACATCCATTCTCCTCATAAACTTTCTCATTTATAATAATATTAGTAGGATATGTTCTATATCAAAGTACGTTATAAATTAAATACGAAATAAATTAAATAGTAATTATGCAATGTGATTTCATTCATCTTCTCTGAGTTGAACTCAATCTGATTCTTTTTAATGTTTTTCAATATTTTTATTTTATCCTGTTATGTGTATGTAATACAATGTTAGAAATATAAATAGAATATATTTACCCTAGTACAGCTAGACAGTCAATGCATTGAGTTCCGCCAACTAGAGCACTTAGCCTCTAAAATGAATAAAATGAGTTTTATTTATTAGAGTAGAGAGTATTTCTCTGTCTCGCAAACTGTTTAAAAAGAAAATAAATATTAAAAAAATATATATATATATATATATATATATATATTTATTAATAATGTTTTTTAATAATATTTTTGTCCTTTGTTTTATAAATTTTCAGTCAGCATATAAAAATCTGACTTTAAGTGGAATATACAAATTATATTAATCCTTCAAGGTTTTTATATTAGAATAAGAAATATTATTGCATACAACATTGGCTTCCTATTAAATAAAAAAACTAAATCATTTATTTAGTGGCCACATCACATGGCAAGGCTTTAGATAAGCGGATTCACGGACATAACGTCAAATGTCAACATTTGAGGAAACGGGGAATAAACGAAAAAGCGGCGTTTACAAAATGTATTTAATTATTTATTATATTAGCGGTTCCATGTGGATTTAGTTTGTTTTTTTCAGCTTCACGCTGTATCCCGTACACAGGAGGGTAGGTAGAGGGAACCTAGCGTTAAAACGCTCCGTTCCCCACTTTCCGCCAATTTCTGGAGGCATTGCGTGTTGAGTGGCGGAATTCAACGCCGCGATTTCCCGTCGACACCAGAGCTAAGAAATGAAAATATGAGAAGATGAAATATTTATATACAAATGTATAAAATATACATTTGTATATAAATATTTCATCTCCTCGAGTGGGGATCGACCCACAACCAGTCGATTTACAGGCACACTTTGTGCCCCTGCGCCACGGCTGGTCTCAATTGGATATTGGCTTTAGTTAGTTGGTTCTATTACAGAAGTCAAAGGTAATATAATAATTATATAGCGTTATACTGTAGTGTTGTTTTTACATTAATGCTTGTTTTACAATGTTCTACATAAAAAAGCAGTTACTTTACGCTTTTTTACTCACAGTAGTATAGGCAAAGGGAACCTGATGATGGTAAGTGATACGATACTACATCCTCATTTTTGAATCAAATCTTTGATTTTAGTGCTGGAAGTCAAAGCCGTGTTTTATTGTCTTGCTAAAGTGAGAAAATTAAAATAATTATTTCTTATGAAAATCTTGGGATCGAACCTACAGCTAAACATGACGCTGTTTTAATGCTCCCCACGGCAGCTTCAATTATAACCATAAACATCATTTTCTTCTTTCAAAAAAAAAATATAACATCTTTCATGGACATTCTTAAAACAAAACAAAATAAAGTAAACCAATAGAAAAATACTAAACATAAATTGAGATAAAAATAAAAATAAGTACCTACATAATAACCAGTCAATAGTAAGGTTCCCTTTCAATAAATACACTGCAGGGGACGATTAGTATCTGGAGTCTCTCAGACATAAAAATTGCAAATTTTGCGGAATAATGACGCTATTTTTCTTTTTAATTTCTATATTATGAAAGAAGTTGTCGTTGTTGTAGAGAGGCTATCAACTGTGAACTGTTTCCAGAATTCGGCAGGTGGGGATGGAAAGTGGGGAACAGAAGTGTCTTAATGGGAACGGAGTGTTCTAATACACCAATAGGTTCCCCGGCTATATGCGGGACACAGTGTGAAGCTAAAACGGTATTTAGTTGAGCTGTCGCTTGAACCTGTTGTGTTTACGGTCGCACGCTTGTGCCCCTACGCCACGCCTGGCCTCAGTATTAATATTATGATTATTTATAGAATATATTAAAATATAAAAATCAGCTCCACGCTGTATTCCGCACACTGCAGGGTAGGCAGAGGGAACCTAGTGTTAAGACATTCCGTTCCCCACTTTCTGCCGAATTCTGGAGGCATTGCGTGTTGAGTGGCAGAAATCAACGCCGCGCTTGTTCTCGACACCAAAGCGAAGAAATGGAAATATGAATTTAAGTAAATATTTCATCTCCTCGAGTGGGGATCGAACCCATAACCAGTCGGTTTTAGTCACACCTTGTGCCCCTGCGCTACGACTGGCCTCAAAATATACTACTTATATTTTTAGTTAGTTATTATAAATATAAAACATTTTTATCAAAAACTCTACTTTCTCGTTCTATGACAGCGTCACAGATTGCCATAGTTTATCCGACAAAGAGCGCAGAAATTCTGATATTGTACTTCAAAACACAAAAGACGAGCTTCAATGCGACTGCACGATTAAAATTTATTGTTAGACTCCACACAGAAATATATAATTATTATACTTTAGTTTTCTTGAGTTTATTTTTGTTATGGTTAGTAAGTGGCGCAGTGCTGTATCGTATGACCGTAGAAATGGTGATTGTGGGTTCAATCAACACTGTTAGAATGAATTCTTTTTATTTTAGCCGGAAATAGCACCGTAGGCAGAGATAGCAAAATGTCAAAATCATTCGTTCTAAAAAATTCTTATATTTTTTCAGATTTTATGATTTTATAATTTTACCGTGCTGAGTAGCAGAGCTCAACGCAACATTTTGATAGTATAAGGAAAAACTATATTAATGTAAGACACGATATTTATTTTTAATTTTATTACTATTAAAAACAAATTAAATCACCATTAAATTAAATAAAAACTTTAAAAAATTAGTTCATCTTCACACTGTATCCAGCACAAGCAGAATCGGCAGAGGGCACCCAGTGTTAAAACACGCCGTCTCTCATTTTCCGAATCGAACTCACAACCTATCGTGTTTAAAGTCATACGCCACTGCGCCACGACTGGCCTCGAACAAACCACTTATTTATCTATTACAACCCAATCAAACTCCATTTAAAATTGAAATACAATATTCATAACGCATTCACCGGGGGAGCAAAGTAGTAATTAACACATTAGCATCCAAATAACTTGCACAAAAGGTGTCTGTCTATGGACCTAACGCGTTTTTGGTTTTGGTAATGTATGTTCGTGAAATTGAAGTGCAATATATTTTTTAAGGTTCCGTACCTCAAAAAAAAAATTGTATCGACTTCACCCGTATCCCGTGGATTTATAATTAAGAAATTTGGCAAAAAATAAGAGTATTTTAACCGAGTATATTTTTGATTATACAATTTTGGAAACCTGACGTTTCGATTAATCCGGTTATAATAGTTTAATTTAAGATGTGTAATAATTGTCAAAATCAAAGAACTTAAGAAATGAGAATTTACAGTATAAATAAGGTAAAATTAAAATATCAGAAAAAATACTAATTTATTCTTGTAGTGTATTGCACACAAAATGAGTTCGTCACTCAATAGATAATATCTTCAAATTTGGGCCAAAGCGGAAGAAAAATGGCAAAAATGGAGAAAGGTGGATTGTTTTAATAATAAGCTAAATTCTATTCCATCCATTCTATCCTATCCTGATGTAATCCTTATATCTTCACACCTGAGCAAAGGTGACAAGCAATAAATGTATATTATTAAAATATTAAACATTTTAAACACCGAATGATATCATCTCTGCATACTACTTTTGCCTCGTCCACTGTCATAATTCCTTTCATACATAGTCTCCTGAGGAACCTCATGTTTTTTTACCTTCCTTACTTCCCGATAGTCAACAAATATTTTCAATATAAACATAATTTAAGCTGCCACTCAAATATACCGTACGGTGTATACAAATCCACTCTCACCAGTATGAAGTGGCCTGATTACTCTGTTTATTCTATTACATCGGTAATTGTTCGCTGAATGGGCTTAGACTGCTGCCATTAGAGATATTGTGAGTCGCTATGGTAATATTTATTACCATTTATTACTGTGATGTCACTAGCGACATATTATAAGGCTGGTAGTTTTGAAGAATAATTATAAATTTTTAAAATAATACAAAAAATATTTAAGAAATCTAAGACCGTCGTGGAGCAGGGGTACAATCGTATGATTATAACTCATCGGTTGTGGGTTCAAACCCCACTCGGGGGAATGAATTATTAAATCAGCTTCACAAAACAAAGCAGGGTAGGCAGGGGGAACCTAGTGTTAAGACACTCCGTTCCCCACATTCTGCTGAATTCTGGAGGCATTGCGTGTTGAGTGGCAGAACTCCACGCCGCGCTTAACCTCGACACCAGAGCGAAGAAATGGGAATACAAATTTAAGTAAATATTTCAGATCGAACCCGTAACCAGTCGGTTTTACAGTCACTCTTCGTGGCACTGCGCCACGACTGGCCTCATGAATGAATTATTGCTTATTAATATTTTAATTTCTCTCTTTCGTTCTGGAACCATATACAAACATATGAAACAAATACGGCTGTCACGGCACTTAACACGCAATACCTCGAAAATTCGGCTAGAAGTTATGAACGGAGTATCCTTAATACTAGATTCTCTCTGCTTTACCTGTTACTTACTGTTACTGTTCTTTGGAAACTGTCCAAATGCTCTGACTAACTAAGTCATATGTTCAACATATGTTGAAAATGATATACAAAATATAACGGAGTAATCTGTCACTAATATCTTTTTTTTCTTTACAATTTGAAAACAACATAAAATATTAATTTATAATTACATATTATATTATGAGCACACACAACCATGTTTACCTTGTCCAGGGCAGCGACGAGTGGATGAAGCAAGCATGTTGATTCAGCTAATGCACGCCATCTAGCCGCGGGGTCTGTACTGTAATCTCTTATCGTAATATTAATATAGATTATTATCTCATTCTCTTCTTATTATAGGCTTATCGTTGCCTGCAGCTGTGTTTGTGTGGATTTTAAGACGTAAAATGGTCATGCTCAACACTGTTTAGTTCTATTTTTTAAGTACAGTAGTTTCGTCTGTGTGTCTTTGTCTGACAGACACTTAGTAATGAAAGGTTTTAATATCCAAATTCAAAGAAAGGAAAATAATTTATTCTCCCAAATGGGAATCGAACCCACAACCGCTGTACCACGAGTGAATATATCAACTTTGTTCTTACAAAAGCTCACAAATAAAAAAAATACAGCATCTTGTCTCCCCTTTTCTAAAGTCATCGCATCTTAAAAGAAACTGTCATATATTCAAAAGAAACTATCCTAAATTCATAACTAAATTGAGGGCCGTTGAAAGCTTACGTATACTCGTATAGTGTAAAGTCATCTTCATCAGGGGAAATATGCTTAGGCCAAATCGAATTACCAATGATTTATTTGCTAGTCCATTTTGTAATATTTTACAAGTCATTGGAGATCATTTAAAAAAATTACACTATGTTATTTATGTTGAATTGTTATATTTTCTCCTTTTTAGGGTTCCGTATCTTTTAAAGAAAAAGGAACTCTTGAGATAGAAAGATATATAAGATAGTAGTAGAAGAAAATAGTAATAAGATCAATTTGTTGTCGGAAAAGAGCCTTTATCTCAAGAACGCTTGGAAATATCTTGGAAAAAAATGTTTTGCAAAAATCATATTTCCACATTTATTTAAAACTCAGATGAAAGGGCTCTGGCTAAGTTAAAGTTAAAGTGATTTCAGAAAAGGCTTGCGGCCTCAAATTTTGTACGGAACCCTCGATGGGCGAGCCAGACTCACATTCCAGTTTTTTTAATACACATGTATGAACACACAATGAACCTTAAGACTAAACTTTATAAATAATATTAGAGTAATATAAAATTAAATCAGCTTCACGCTATATCCCACACCAAAAAGGTAGGCAGATGGAATCTAGTGTTAAGACATAGAAGATATAGAAAATTATTTTATCTAAATAAGGGACAGGAAAAGCATCAAAATTGGATATATTTCATAAAAATATTATTTATGCAACAATATGGCACAGTTGTCTTTAATTGTCAGTCAGTTCGAATTTCACGCTTAACTATATAAGGATATGATAGGGTTACCTAACATAATAGCAACTTTTGAACACCTGTGCTGCCATACTACTTGCGTATGAGTCGTCGATTCTATTTAGTTAGATTACAAAAGAAGATTTATATTATAAAAGGGGTAATGTAACGTATGATGATACAGATAGACTATGGAATTAATATCGTTTTAAAGAAATTTTGGTCTGTAAGTTTTGTTTGTATAGATTTTAAGAGGTAAAATGGAAAATTCTTTTTTTGTACTGTAAGAATTTCGGTAAAGAAATTGAGGCTGTTAAATATTAAGTATTTTTTTATTTCTTTTCTCTGGTAACTAGGTAAAACGTCATCAAGTTCACAATTCAACACATTTACCATCTTAAATTCGGCTAAAAGTGGTGAACGGAAATATTTTAATAAGAACAGAGTGTTTGAACACTAGGGGCCATGTGCGGGATACAGCGTGAAAAAAAAAAAACAATTAAAACTTTTATATTTCCTATAATACTTAACCAACCATGTAATATGATAATTCAATGAGTCACGAGTAAATCATTGAATAGATCATAATCGCATAAACAGATGGCGTTTAAGTGAACGTGGGTTGTACTTAATAAGCTCACCTGTTATTTTTTTTATACAACAATATTAGTATAGTATGCGACACGTCTTATAGTAAACGGTTGTGGGTTCTATTCCAAATCAGAGTATATTTTTCTATTTTCTCGATATGGTAATAAGGCAAAGCGTAACATTAAATTCCGCAAGTCAACACTTAATATCTCGAACATTGAAATGAAATAAGATCTGAAAAGTGGAGAATAGATTATCTTAACACTAGGTTTCCTCTATCCTGCTATATGTGGGATATAGGGTTATTATAAAAATACTATTTAATAATATAAAGGTTATACAGAATGTATATAAATACGGGAGTACTCGATTCGATGTTTAACTTATACGATATGAATCTATTAAATAAATAAATCAGCTTCACGCTGTATCCCACACACAGCAAGGTAGGCAGAGGGAACCTAGTGTTAAGATACTCCGTTCCCTACTTTCTGCCTAATTCTGGAGACATTGCGTGCATTTATTATATGATTAATGAAGTAAAAACAGCTTTACACCTTTTCCCACATAGCAGAATGTGCAGAGAGAACCTAGTGTTAAAACATTCCGTCCTCCAAGCACCTTCCCATTTTCAAAATATTAATTGTAGAGTGATTGAATGAAACATCACGCTTTGTGTTGTTACTAGAGCAATAAGAAAATCATGCCCTGGAGTCGAAATCGAACCCTGACCGAAAACTTATCAGTCCTACCTATCAATCTTGTTTAGTATTATGAGATCTACTTAAACACTTAAAAACACTTAAAAAATGTAAACAAAAATTATAATTGCAAGTTCTAAATATTTTTTTTTTGGGAAAGTAACATTTGTTGCTTCGTTACAAAGTACATATATGACCAAATGGTCACCTGATGCGTGATTTAGATACATAAAATTAGAAGAGGTGCATAAAATTATAATAAATTTATTAATTTATGTCATATATCGAAGTTTATTGTACCCATACAGTTTATTTACCTGGCAAACTAGATTGTTTTTTTTCAAGCACCTACCAAGGTGAACTTCCTGATCTCCAGAGAATTTGAGAATCATTTTCCTTGCTCTCGTGTCGAGGAAAAGCGCAACGTCTCCAGAATAGGTGAAAATGAGGAACGAAGGGTCTTAACACTAGGTTCCCTCTGCTTACCCTGCTGTGTGCGGGATACAGCGTGAAGCTGGAAAAAAATGCTCGAATTGACCTATTCAGTACCTTTATATCAAAGTGTACAAGCCCTACCCTTCCCTACTTTAACATCACTTAATTATTCGAATTAGTATACAAATGCCGTGTGAGCTACAGTATGGTGCACAAATACTGTTGATAAATCGACATTATGCAAATAACTACAAACCAAACAAGTGTTTTTTTCCACAACCATTGATACGAAAAGGTATGTTTTTCTTATTTTTTTATTATTATTTTTTTCAGCTTCACGCTGTATCTCGCACACAGCAGGGTAGGCAGAGGGAATCTAGTGTTAAGACAGTCCGTTCCCCACTTTCTGCTGAATTCTGGAGGATGTGCGTGTAGAGTGGCAGAACTTAACGCCGTGCTTGCAAACAAAACTCCTTACTCACTGCATCACAACAGCCTCAAGCTGTTTTTAACATTTTTTAAAGTGTTATTCCATACTAAGGAAAGAAAATTTAAATAAGTAGTTTTCTAAAGCCTCAAGCTGGTTTAGAATTTTATTTTGCTTCGCGCTGTATCCCACTCATAGCGGAGTACACAGAGGGAACCTGGAAACCTAGTGTTAAGACACACCGTTCTCTCTCTCTAACTGTGGAGATATTGCCTGTTGGGTGTCGGAACTCAACACGTTGCCTCGAGTGGGAGTTGAACTCACAACCTTACAGTATCACGCTAGTGCCCCTGCACCACGACTGACCTCAGTTTGCTCAGATAAAGATTAATAATCTAGTTATTACAACCATTATAAAATATAACGAACTAAATTTACCCCATAATACATATACTGCCTTACATCATAAAACTTTCATATTAGGGCTTACTTTTACAACCAACCGTTCTAATAACGAAGACAAAGCCAAGAACTAATCATATGACATAAAATTAAAGGGACTATAAAACATATAAGCATGGGATATCGTAAACTAGATTAAGACACAATCCTGTCACTATAATGAACGATAATGCGAGAAATTCTATAATAGGTAGTTTAAAATATAAAATTTAATAGACTTTGACATGTGCGGCGTTAAGTTTCAGCTATAAACGCGCGTTTTCCCTCCCCTTTTTACACCGAAGTTTTCGAGGCATTGCGTGTTAAGTGCCGGAACTCAACGTCAGGCGTATTAATAAGTAATAATTAAAAAAAAAATTAATAATAATTCCCCCGAGTGGGGATAGGACCCACCGGGATGGGGATTGTGCCCTTTCGCCAGGATGGCCTCAAACTACCTCGACGGTGTTCAAAAAAAGTAAAATCTACTCATATCCGGGTAGACACTACGCGCTACCATGGACTACCGCAGCTTGGTTCCCAGGTTCCCTGCCTACTCAACTGTGTGCGGAATACAGCGTGAAACTAAAAAACACATTATTCTATAAAGAATATCTAATTACTAAAACACAGCCAAAGAACATGTCTCTAATTAATATGAAATATCAAAAGGATTTTTTTTATAGTAATAAAGAACTTAAGCATAGTTTGTATAAGTAAAAGTGTACTTTGAGCCGTGACCTATTTAATTTACGAAGCGTAAACTGCGTAAGTGAACCAATTAGCGTGTTTTGAAAATGTATATTATTTCCTTTTTAGCCGACTTCAAAGCAAGAAGGTTGTTGGTTAAAATTAAAATTAAATTAGCTTCACGCTGTATCCCTCACACAGCAGGGTAGGCAGAGGGAACCTAGTGTTAAGACACTCCGTTCCCCACTTTCTGCCGAATTCTGGAGGCATTGCGTGTTGAGTGGCAGAACTCACGCCGCGCTTAACCTCGACACCAGAGCGAAGTAATGGAAATATAAATTTAAGTAAATATTTCATCTCCTCCAGTGGGGATCGAACCAACAACCAGTCGGTTTTGCAATCACACCTCGTGCCGCTGCGCCACGACCGGCCTCATTGTTCAGTCAGTCAGTTGTTGGTTGAATTTGGTATATATGTATATATGTACACACCAGATATGTGATATTTTTGTAAATTGATACTATTTAAGTATGTTGATATTCTTTTAAGTTTCACGCTGTATCTCGCATATAGCAGACAATCTGCTTTAAATGGAACCTAGTTTTCACTCCGTTACTCACTTTTCATCCACTTTTCAAGATATTACTTATTTAGTAACGGACTCAACCCCACGCCAGAAAGTAAATAAAAAGTATCTCACTCTTCCAAAAAATAATCGACCCACAACCGTCGCATTAGCAGTCAGGTGCTGTTTTGCTGCACCGCAACGGTCTTAAAACGTATTTTTTTTACATTTTTTATATACATGCTATATTATATTATTTGCAAGTTACTTCACTTCCAGCTTTTACTTTTAAAAAGATATATTTCTCTTTTATTAAAAAAAAATCACTCTTCTCTCTCCAACTTTATAAACAGAGCATAGGACCTATGAAGCTAAAACTATGCCAAAAAAATCTTTAAATTATGACATTATTTATCACTTTATTCTCTTTAATCTGTAAATATAGTATAAGATGTTACAATTTCTATAATAAATTAAACTCTTAAAAGCTTTTAAGCTCCTTTCAAAGCCATCTTACTTTACAATGATACCTATTACTTAAGTTATTAAGCGCCTGCAGTTAAATTAGGGTTGTTTAAGAAATTACTGAGAACCTCAAGAATATTAATACATTACTACGATATAGGCTCTCGTGGCACAGTAAGACACCGTCTGACTGTAAACGAGACGGTTGTAGATTCGATTTCCACTCAGGAAATTTAATCATTTTTATTCGTGTGTTTTGTGGCAACACGTCTTCAGCGCTACATGCGCCTTACGTAGGGGGAATTTTTTGAACGTAGGGGGAATTTTTTGAACCTAGAGTTAAGACACTCCGTTCACATTAAGAAATATCCGTTCAACATCAAATTCATAAAGCATTGCGTGTTGAATGGCGAAATTCAAAACCGCGCTTTGAGTTGCGCCATTTAGCACCACCTCGGTGCTAGAGCTAGGAATTTAATATATTAAATATTTAGTTTTTCCGAATGGCCATGAAACCTACAACCGTCGCGTTAACAATTGCACGCTTGTGCCACTGCGCCACGACGATCTTCATCCTAGCGTGAAGCTATAATAAAATAAATAAAGAAAATTAAATTAGTTACACAAACAAACTTGAGGCCAGTCGTGGCGCATGGGCACAAAGTGCGACTGTACAATCGACTTGTTGTGGGTTCGATCCCCACTCGACGAGATGAAATATTTATTTACATTTGTATTTTCATTTCTTCGCTCTAGTATCGAGGCAAAGCGCGGTGTTGAGTTACGCCACTCAGCTCGCAATGCCTCCAGAACTCGGCTAAAAGTGGGGAACGAAGTATCTTACCACTAGGTTCCCTCTACCTACCCTGCTGTGTGCGGTATACAGCGTGAAGCTGATTTATTTTACACAAACAAACATCATTATAAACCTATTCACAATAACATTCGTTGGTATTCTTAGTATTATCTCAAAATCACAACCCAATTACTAACTGGTTTGCCTTCAACTACCCTCCCTAATACCGCTAACTAAGCAGACGTACGGCAATTTAGCACAAAATCGATGTAGACAGAACTAGTAATAGACAAAGGATTACAAACTGTAGGCCTAATCAAGACCAGATCATAATCCCATCTGAATATCTTCAGAGAGATTGGTTTGATATCGTAGGTGACAAAATGTGTAAATATCAAACGAATATTTTGGGAATATTGTGGTTCTTTAAGAAAAGATTATTTTTTTATCAGCTTCACGCTATATCCCGCACACAGCAGGGTAGGCAGAGGGAACTTAGTGTTAAGACACCCCGTTCCCCACTTTCTCCCGAATTCTGGAGGCATTACGTGTTAAGTGGCAAAACTCAACGCCGCGCTTAGCTTTGACACCAGAGCGATGAAATGGAAATATAAATTTAAGTAAATCTTTTTTCTCCTCGAGTGGGGATCGAACCCACAACCAGTCGGTTTTACAGTCACACTTCGTGCTGCTGCGCCACGACTGACCTCAAAAGATTATTTAGTTTTTTATTTATTGTTTTAACAAAGCACTGGTATAAATGTTATTGATACAACGGACAACGAAGTTATGATGAGGAATTTGATGTATTGAACCAAAAAAAAAACATCTTTACGTTTTTTCCTTTCTTTTTTGGAACCAAATATTAAGACGTGCCGTTCCCATTAAGACACTTTCGTATCCGGATCTACTCTCTATCAGCCAAACATTTGAGATATTGCTTGTTGGATAGTGGAACTCAACTTCGCACTTTGATCCAAAAATATCGTTTCATATACTTACATACTTTACGATGTAAAAAGTGGAAATTGATTGATTTACTTTATATATATAAAAAAAAAACAATTTTGATATCTTAATTCGAACTGTTCGTCATCACGTTCAATAGATATCTGTACCAAGAGATCAAAGGTCAATAATAGAAATTCGTCCACAGGAAATGAAGCAGTTGATTGAAATTATTAATTATCCAAATTAATGCTCTTAATTAACGTCAAGGGTAATCTGCTTAAGCTACAGAAGCCTAATATGTCACATCCAATTTCAATTATATACTAATTGTATTGGATATATTATATATGTAGAAACGTGAAAAGATCGACTTTAAGTTAAATAAATAAAAATAAATCAGCTTCACGCTGTATCCCGCACTCAGCAGGGTAGGCAGAGGGAACCTACTGTTAAGACACTCTCCACTTTTACCGGATTCTGGAGGCATTGCGTGTTGAGTGGCAAAGCTCAACGCCGCGCTTTGCCTCGAAACCAGAGCGAAGAAATTGAAATATAAATTTAAGTAAATATTTCATATCCTCGAATGGGGATCGAACCCAAAACCAGTCGGTTTTACAGTCACACTTTGTGCCCCTGCGCCACGACTAGTCTGACTTTAAGTTAAAAAGTATTTAATTGTAAAAATATATGTAAATTTAAAGTTATGGTGAATATAGATTGTTTGGTTTCATACGCTATTTAATCTCCCCGTAATAGTAGTTTAACAAGGCTTGATACGGCGCAGCGTTGAGTTCCACCACTCAACGCGCAATGTCTCGAAAGTAGGACAAAAGGTAAGTAAAAGAATGTTCCTTCTGCTTACCCTGTGACGTGCGGGATACAGCGAGAAACGAAAGAAAAATTCATTAATTCTTTTTGTCATTTTATTTTAACAATTTCTTTAAAATAATAATAAACGTATCATGTCACAGCATAATAAATAGTTTGTATATATATATTTTCTTTTCTAATATTAATGTCACTAAAAAAAATGACATTAAAATGTCTCAGTTTGTTATATTTAAATATGTAATCATAACTAGATATTTGGGGATATTCTAGGAAATGCGTAAAGAAGACAAACGAGACTTCGAAGAAAGATATACTGCATGTTTTGTGGATTTTGGTTTAAAAATTAGTAAGTATTTTTGAAAAGAAAAAAAAACACTTAGATTTATTATAACAAATACCTAAATTGTTTGTTTGATTGTAAGCATTTCTCAGGAACTGCAACTACAGGATTGTAGTAATTTACATTGAATTCTTATAGTCTATCCTGTTTTATTTTGTTTTTTGTACAAAAGTATGTATACACATGTTTTATGGTTTATATTGTTGCATGTGGCATTCACCTAAAAAGGTAATATATTTAGCTATAAGAATGTAG
Organism: Heliconius himera; assembly: GCA_021202915.1. Lineage (NCBI taxonomy): Eukaryota > Metazoa > Arthropoda > Insecta > Lepidoptera > Nymphalidae > Heliconius > Heliconius himera. Next base: position 134,347 of record JAJHJA010000846.1, read on the forward strand.
AAAATTAAGAAAACTGTTACCCTGATTTGTTTAATTTTAATACCACTGGTAGATAGATCTAAATAAATAAATCATCTTCACGCTGTATCCCGCACACAGCAGAGTAGGCAGAGGGAATCTGGTGTTAAGACACTTCTCAATACCAGAGCGAAGAAATGAAAATATAAATGTAAATAAATATTTCATTTCCTCGAGTTGGGATCGAACCCACAACCAGTCGATTTTACAATCATACTTTGTGCCCCTGCGCCACGACTGGCCTCACTTGGCCTCCCACAGTTAAATCACTACTCAATATTTGATAAGCGATAATTGATAATATATTGATACTAAATTCTTATTTATTATCGAAACTTTAAATTTTAAAAGACGAAATAGAACTTAAAAATTTAGATAATATTTAATTTGTTATATTTTTATTATAGCGACCGGCATTTTAATAGGAAGTATGTTGGGCGGATTCTTTCTCCGCGGCTACAGGAAGTGGCCTATATTCATAGGAGGTGGTCTGGGATTCGGTATGGCGTATAGCAATTGTGAGAATAGCCTGAACAGCTACTTGCTGTCTATGGATCCGAAAATCTGTACTATTAAGTAAATATTTATTTTGTAGCTTAATATGTATATTCATTTAAAAAAAAACTTCTTTGTAGAGGGAATCTTGTGTTAAACCACTTCTTCCCCACTTTTCGCCCAATTTCAAGTTGTAGAGACATTGAAGTGTTGAGTGGCGGAACTCAGCGCCGCAGTTTGTCTATTAGGGCGAGGAAATGAAAACATCCTTAATTTAATCGTTTTCAGCTGTCATAACGCTGCTAAGGCTTATTTATTTTATTTTTTTTTTTCAGAAAACAACCATAACTTGAAAATTGGACGCGATTTTTCATTATTTTCTTTTCTACCTGTATGTATGTAAATTTATAAATAGTATTATTGATTGAAATTGAATGATTATACTAGTCTATTGTAAAAATTGTTTGTAATAAAGAAGATATAAAGAAATGTGACTTTAAAAAAGATGAAATATCATTTATACCAAAAGAATAAACACGTTATTTATTAGCTACACTTTTGCTAAGACATTATTGCTGTCCACTCTCTGTCAAAATTTAAGACACTGCATTTCAAATTATGTAACTCAACGCCGCATTTAGATACTACTACTATTTAAATACTCTATATATTATTTACCTACACCGAAAAATAAAAGTAGAATATAAATGGAATTATATAAATTAGTGAAAACCTTTCGTACTATAATATTTTTTTTTCTTTTATCTTTAAACTTTATCCCATAAATAGCAGAATAGGTAGAGGGAAACAAGTTCTAAGACATTTTATTTCAAACGTAGAACCTCAACGCCGCGTTTTGTCTTATTAGTGAAGAAGGAAATGAAAATAACATTAGTAAGAGTAATATATAATAGGCAGAGGGAAACTAGTTCTAAGACATTTCGTTTCAAGCGTAGAACCTTAACGCCGCGTTTTGTCTTATTAATGAAGAAGGAAATGAAAATAACATTAGTAATTCTTCACTAAAATTGACTAGATTTGTTCAATTTTACCGTTGCAATAAAATATTAGCGGACTTGCGTCGTTAATCCGTTATGGACTTTAAACGGACAATGTGACTACAATATCTCGGTGTTTGTTGAAAAAGTCAAACTCGAAAGAGCCATATGCTTTATGGGTAATATTTCAATGTCGGAGTTAAACTTTTATAAGGATAAAATGATGGTGGAATTGTTAACCTTTGTTTGAGTAAAAAAAAAAAATTAAATTAAATTAAATTACCTTCACGCTGTATCCCGCACACAGCAGGGTAGGCAGAGGGAACCTAGTGTTAAGACATTCCGTTCCCCACTTTCTGCCGAATTCTGGAGGCATTGCGTGTTGAGTGGCAGAACTCTACGCCGCGCTTAACCTCGACACCAGAGCGAAGAAATGGAAATATAAATTTAAGTAAATATTTCATCTCCTCGAGTAGGGATCGAACCCACAACCAGTCGGTTTTGCAGTCATACCTCGTGCCGCTGCGCCACGACCGGCCAAGTTGTTTGAGTAGTTTTTTGTAATTTATTTTTTTTATGTGAATATACATAATTTATATTTATATGAAGCCAGTCGTGGTTCTAGCGACTATAAACGTGCCAGGTTGCGGGTTCGAGTCTCATTCGAGGATTATTTTTTTTTAATATTTTTATTTACCCGCTCTGGTAACGAGGCAAAGCGCGACAGTGAGTTCCACCACTCAATGCCTCCAGAATTCCAAAACCAAAAGTGTCTAAATGGGAACAGAGTGTCTTCTATAACGGAACTTTGAATAGACAATGTGACTACAATATCTCGGTGTTTGTTAAAAAAGTCAAACTCGAAAGAGCCATATGCTTTATGGGTAATATTTCAATGTCGGAATTAAACTTTTATAAGGTAGGATGAAATGATGGTGAAATGGTTAACCTTTTATTACTTATCACTATATTGTTTGAGTAGTTTATTTTAATTTGTTTTTTTTTGTGGGAATTACGTAATTTATGTTTATGTGAGGCCAGTCGTGGTGCAGGGGATCAAACGAATGTTAACGCCAGGTTGCGAGTTCGAGTCTCATTCGAGAAAATGATTTTTTTTTATTTTCTCGCCCTGGTAGCAATGCGCGTCGTTGACTGCCATTTCTATGCACCTTCTCCTCATCACCTTCACAACTCAGGGGGCAGAGTGTCTTAACACTAGGTTCTCACGTTCCCTCTGCCCACCCAAGCTATGTGCGGAATGCAAAAAAAAAACAATATAAAAAAATTACATATATATTATTACTCATTCCTTAGTGAGTGACAGACAGATCCCGCACAGACAAAATTACTAGAAAATTTTAAAAGTTGAAATTAGGCATGTACAGATTTTTTTTTTATGGAAAAGAACAAGACAAACGAGCGTTCGGGTCACCTGATGGTAAGTGATCACCGCCACCCACGACCCCGTGCAACACCAGAGGAGCTACAGGTGCGTTGTCGGCCTTTAAGGTGGGTTGGGCGCCGGAGCCCGGCGTTACCTGATGCGAAATGCAGTTGCATAAAGCCACTACTTAACGCCCGTTTTAAATGCCGGGGGTGGTAATAATCCGGTCGAGTCTGCCCATGCGTGTTGTCATTGCTAGCGACGTGACTCTACCACACGTACTTTAGTGGTCTCTTACGACACCACCAGTACCAGGATGATCCTATTCTAGGCCGGAATCACACGGCATAAAAGTAGGTAGTGACTGAGATAAAAAAATGAGATTTTTCATTATTTCTAGAAATATTCGCAAAGATGGCTGCGGGCGACGGCGTATTTGAAATCAATACCAAATCAAATGTTACTGATAATAGGTACATAGGTATGAAATATGATTTTGTGTAATATGAATTTGAATTTAAATTTGAATTTATAAACGAAGAAAGGATCGAACCCACAACCACCACGCTTACAGTGAAACCTATTTCTTCAACTCTAATAGCCTCTGTTACTACGAATTATCTACGAATTAGTAAAAATACATATAGGTCAATATATTTAAAGTTTAATGTGTTAACATTTCTAACATTTCACGGCAGAACATCTTTTATTACGTAAATGTGATACTTAAATATGATATTTCATACTGATTGCAGTAATAAAATTAAATAATACGTAAAAAATATATTATTACTACTAAAACATGGAAAATTCTATTACTGTATATGTACGTCATCGGGTGTATGTACGTCTTTAGGGCTCGTATTTATAAACCGCTCTCAAGTCTAAGATCGATCTTGAGATGCGTTTTCGTTCATAAATTATGTAATTATTTAATTTGTAAATGAAAACGGCATCTCAAGATCAATCTCACACTTGAAAGGTGGTTATTAATACCAACCTAAGATATACGTCTATAAGATGTACCTGGATAAGAACCTATTGACTAATGTATCTATAATAGACTTTCTACTTTCAAATTGTATGCAGTGTGTAACTAATGTTTAAAAAAAAGTTAAAAAGAGGCCGGTCGTGGCGCAGCGGCGCGAGGTGTGACTACAAAACCGACTGGTTGTGGTTTCGATCCCCACTCGAGGAGATGAAATATTTACTTAAATTTATATTTCCATTTCTTCGCTCTGGTGTCGAGGTTAAGCGCGGCGTTGAGTTCTGCCACTCAACACGCAATGCCTCCAGAATTCGGCAGAAAGTGGCGAACGGTGTGTCTTAACACTAGGTTTCCTCTGCCTCTTCTGCAATGTGCGGGATACAGCGTTAAGCTAATTTTATTTTATTTAATTTATGAATGAAAACAAGATCAATCTCACACTTGAAAAGAGATTATTAATACGAACCTAAGATATACGTCTATAAGATGTACCTGGATAAGAACCAATTGACTAATGTATAATAGACTTCCTACGTTCAAATTGTATGTAGTGTGTAAATCATGTTTAAAAAAAAATAAATGTCACATTACAATCATGAGGCCCATAGAACGGCTGTGGGTTCGATTGCCGCTGGAGTGAGTGTATTATTTTCATTCCCTAGAACTGGTAAGTACACGAAGAACTGCGTTGAGTTCCGCCACTCACCATGAAATGTCTCGAAAATTGGGTGAAAACTGGGGAACGGAGTGCCTTAACACTAGGTTTTCTGTTCCTACCCTGCATTAAAAATACCCAATAGTAATAAATATATGTGCATTTAACAGCCAGAAATATATATTTTGTGAAGCACTCCGATTCTATCTGTTCATTGTTTTCGAACACAGCAGTTAACTTTTACGATATTTCTATATAACAGTGTAGAAAAGTTCATTTCGTTCTTTTATTAAGTTCTAAGCTTATAACGCTCTGTCCACTTCTAAATTGGATATCGCGTGATATTTTGTATTTATGTGTGCAGTTGTTTTTCTCATTTCCTTTTATGGTATTATGGTGGGGATAGACATGGTGGGGCCGCTCACGCTGTAAGTTAAAAGGTTAGTTTTCTAATATTTGTTAAGGAATACACATATTATATAATAAAGTATATAGTAATAAGACGCCAGTCATGGCCTAAAGTGTGACTGTAAAACGGACTGGTTGTGGGTTCGATCCTCACTCGAAGAGAGGTTCGCTCTAGTTTCGAGGCAAAGCGCGGCGTTGAGTTCTGCCTCTCAACACCCAATGCCTCAAGAGTGCGGCAGTTAGCGGGGAACGGAGTGTCTTAACACTAGATTTCCTCTGCCTACCCTGCTGTGTGATACGTACAGCATACAGTGTGAAGCTATTTTTTATATAGTAATAAAGAGTATAATCAAAATACATTATCTTTTTTTCGTTATTTTAAATTGGACGTGTCAAGAAAATCATCCGAAAAATTAAAAGAAATAAAAATCGGCATCAAGTGTGTGATTTTTTAAATTAGGTCCAATAAATCTGTAGTGCAGCGGCTCAGTATCTGACTGTAAACGCGATGGTTGTGAGTTCGATTACCAATCAGGAGAATAAAATATTGACGTTAAAATTGAAAATTGGGCTGATTGAAAGGAGAAGAGTATCTTAACACTATACCCTCTGCTTACTCTACCTCTATGCGGAGTACAATATGAACCTAAAAAAATACTGGCTAGCCCTCGATTGCCTGCCTCGATATCTAACCTAATGTTTCACTTCTCAATTTATAAAAAGTTTTTTAATTAGGCCATTTCACAATAGTCTCATATAAAATATCTGATACCACTATATTGATATTTGACATGGATATATCTAAATAATCGAATAATATTAACTTCATATATAACAAAACTGTAGCAAAATAGCTCTTATTCAAATAAGATAGAGTTTAAATTTCTATATCTTTCAAATTTCACTTAGGTCCTGTTTATAGTAAATGATACTGATGTACAATACTTCCCTTCTATGGTCAGCTACGGTTAATATGGAAAGACATTTTTGTTAAGTTGCTATGTAATTTTGAACTCTCTCTCTATAGGAATAAAATCTATAATTGCTCCCGTGGGCACAAGGTGCAATCGAAATGTTCTATTGAAGTCGAATAATTCATCCCAACCCTTATAATAAATAGGGTTGGTAGTGATTATTTTCTTTTTTTTTTATTTAAAATAAAATTTAACTTGATAACTTTTTAATTGTTTTACTATATGTTTAATCATTTACATTTTATTTGGGATTTATTTGAAAACATTTATTTTTGGTAAAGTCGAAAGTAGTGGAAACATATTATGCCGTTTTCACATTCAATTTACTTTAGAACATGTTACGTGTTGTATGGCAGATTCTAAGGCTAAGCTTATTCTAACTTAGGCTAGATCTTTGAGGTTTTGGATACAATTCTTACTCGGGGATTTTTTTTTATTTTCTCGCTATATTAACTAAGAGAGAATAACAAAGAGAAAGTGCAGCGTTAATTTCCGCAAAGAAATATTTAATATAATAATATCGACAGGCAATACGCAATTGTACAGCCATATTTTCTCTCTTCGTAATTCTCTTACGTAATTGTAAAATATCCCGCACTCACCAGGGTACGTAAAGATAACCTAGTGGTAAGAGACTCCGTTCCTCACTTTCTGACGAATTCTGGAGGCATTGCGTGTTGAGTGACAGGACTCAACGCTGCGCTTTGCCTCGACACCAGAGCGAAGAAATGGAAACATAAATTTAAGTAAATATTTTTTTAATTTTTTTTTAAAGTAAATATTTCATTTCTTCAAGTGGGGATCGAACCCACAACCAGTCGGTTTACAGTCACACTTTGTGCCACTGCGCCACGACTGACCCCAAAATGTATTAATTATTTTAATATTAATTATAAAATAATCACGTATAAATAAAAAAAAAACATTCATATGTCAGCAAAATTAGCATAAAATAGCAACCCTAGTGCTGTAACGCTCCATAATACGGTGGCGTCACACAGTCGGTCACCCTTTACCGGCGCGTCACTCCGCGTCCGCAATATCGATAATGATTTATCATATGTATGTACGAGTACAATGTACATCACTACTTGTGCTATTTGATATTTATTTTTTAATCTGTATTTTTTATTATTTTATTAAAAAAATAAAACTATTATTAAAAAAATAGTTATTAAATTAGTCTTCTGACATTGAACGCTTGTACGTTTTAATAAAAAATATTTCGCTCAAATTTATCTGCTCAACTAATTTTATTAGATTAGACTTGTAAAATATGTTTTATAAACAATCGGTAAACAATGACTATTGTGACAAAGTCGGTAACTTAACGCTATGGTTGGGTGTTCAAATCAAATTTAACATCTCAATCAATCAATTTAATTTAAAAAGTAATATTATTCCTCTTATTTGATTAATTAAATTGATATTTTAAAGATTTTTTTTGTGAACTATATTATTACTTATGTAGGGAACGTGTAAAAATTTTGATCGTAGCGGGATTTGTACCCGCGCCTCTTGGAAACCAAGGACCTTGTATATTTAAAATTTTTATAGGTTTCCTAAATAACTCTTTTTCTTCCCTAAGTATGAAATAGGAGTGTCTTAACACTAGGTTCCCTCTGCCTACCCTGCTGTGTGCGGGATACAGCGTGAAGCTAATTTAATTTAATTTAATTTAAGTATGAAATAACACTTTAAGATTATTAGAAAAAAATATTTCCCCTTCTTCATTAAAAACAGAGCATGTATATTTTTCCACTGTTACAAACAAAATATAAATTACGTTTTTTTTTTTAAATTGGAAAATATAACTTCATTTCTCTAAACGTCCATAATAATACAGCAGTCGTGTCAATACTATCGCTTCGTTAAAAATCGCAACCTAATATTATGAAATCATTTATGCACCTTGCCTTATGTCAACATTTTCATAATGGGTACTTGTTACGTACCATTTTTATAATTCTTTCAAAGGGTGAATTAGAAGGGTTATACAGGTTTTTTCTGGAAATTGCATATTATGTCTTTTTTAGGTTGACACTGTATTCCTCCTTGAGTAGGCAGATAGAACTTTATATTAAGACACACTGTTCCCAATGTACTACTGCGGAACTAAACGCCGCTCTTATAAAAATCAGTCTTCTTATCAGAGCGAATGAATAAAAATAATGCATTTTTTCAGAATCCAGAACCGCCGCGCTTACAGCCAGATACAGATATGGTGACAAAGAGACAAATAGACAATCCGTCTATCACCATACGTATATCTATCTATCTTATAATTAGAACAGTATAAGTTTTATCCTTTGAGTACCGTAAATAATAAAAGAAGATTTTAAAAAATAAATATATTTAATCGACTAAAACATATCGACTAAATCACTTTACTGAGAAGCATGAGTCACCGTACTAACACTAGTATGAGAAGGGAAATATGTAGTACTTTCTTTTTATAACTAACATTGAAATTAAGGATCATTGCTACTATGAATTGTGACGCTGTTATAGTACAGTGAGATATAACTTATTATATTGTGGGTTCGAAATACAATAACGTAAATATTTTTACAATAGTGTAAATACCTACAATGTCTAAAAAAACCATTACAGGCAGAGGGAACCTAGTGTTAAGACACTCCGTTCCCCACTTTCCACCGAATTCTTGAAGCATTGCATGTTGAGTGGTGGAAGAAATGTAAGATACAAATTTAAAAGAATAATTTATTTCCTTGAGTGGGGATCGAATTCATTACCAGTCGCATTTACAGTCACACTTTGTGCCTCTGCGCCACAACTAGCCTGAAATGAAAAAAATATTTTTAACATTTTTAAAGTGTTATTACACTTAGGAAAGAAAAAACTTAAGAAAGCGCGGCGTTGAGTTCCGCCACTCAACACGCAATGCCTCCAGAAATTGGCGAAAAGTGGCACTTAGCACTAGGTTCCCTTTGCCTACCCTACTGTGTGCGGAATACAGCGTGAAACTAAAAAAAAAGTATTGATAGAATACATCAATCCAATTTCAACAACGATTATTATAGGAAATCAGATAACTGTATTAATTCCAATAACTAATCTAACCACATGCTTACGGATGGTCTAATGAGATCGATCTCGGCCAGATTCTCACTAATACCTGACATAGCATTAGCTCTAGGTATATTAAGCTAAGTCTCTAGTCTATAGACATATAAATATATAAAGTAAATAAAATAAATTATCACGCGGTATCCCGCACACAGCAGGGTAGGCAGAGGGAACCTAGTGTTATGACACTCCGTTTCTCACTCTCTGCCGAACTCTGGAGGCATTGCGTGTTGAGTAGCGGAACTCAACGCCGCACTTTGCCTCGACACCAGAGCGAAGAAATGAAAATATAAATATAAATAAATATTTAATTTGTTCGAGTGGAGATCGAACCCACAACCACTTGATTTTACAGTCACACTTTGTGTCCCTGAGCCACGACAGACTTCAAATTCTTCCGATATGGAATCGAATTCACAACCATTCTAGACCATTATAAACAGATTTTTTCAAATATCTTTACAAAATATCGACTTATCTATATAATTAATCTACTGTTTTATATTCAAATTTGACTGAAAGACCATAACCTAGGTTCATGTAGTATCATTTGATTGGGTTGTTACTTTACAATGTATGTAGAACAAAGCCGTTCGTATGAGATGCAGTTATGACCACGTTTTAACAGTCAAAGGGGAATAGTTAACAGAAATTCAATTATAAGTTTTACTCTTGGAAGCATAGAGTTGAAGAGAAATGTTGGTAATATTCATATTTTTTGTGAGTTTTTGTGTGACAGACAGACATTCTTGTGGCAGATATTCTTTAACACGTGAGATTTTTGTTTTATGTTCACGCTGTAACCCGCAAATAGAGTAGACTGAGGAAAACGTAGAGTTTAAATAATCTTTTCTCCACTTTTTGCCCGATAATTTTTTCATAACATTGCGTTTTAAGTAGCGGATTTCAACACCACACTTTGTCCAATTATTTCCAGATTAAGGAAATTTACATATTTATTTGTCCCAAGCGAAAATTGAACAAATATATTCTATATATAATGAATTATCTATATTAATACTTATTCTGCTTAAAACGTTTACTCTATGACTTCAAGTTCATTTATATAACACCCAAATGACTCATATCTTGAAATACAGAGGAACTAAATCTTGGCTTTAAGATATAATAGTTAAATCTTGGTGATAAAATGTAAGATATTTGTCTTAAGAGATCAGAAGTGGTATTTTTTTTAAATTTTCAGCTTTACGCTGTATTCTGCACATATTAAGGTAGGCAAAGGGAACCTGGTCTTTTAACACTTAGTTCCTATTGTGACACTTGCGTTCCCCAATTCCGCTGATTTCTTGAGGCATTGCTTGTTAATAATATATCAATGTAAATGCGACGGTTATAGGTTCAATTCTCGCTCGTGGAAAGATTGTTTTTTACATTTCTCCGCTTTGATAACAAAACAAAACGCGGCGTTGAGTTCCACCTTTCAACACGTAGCGCCCCGAAAATTTGTTAGAAATAAATAAATAAATATACAAAAATGTGGCCGTCACAGCGCAGTGGTGTAAACTTTTCATTCCTACATTTCTTCTCTTTAGTAATAAAGTTCAACACGAGATTATTCGAAAATTCGGCGGAGTGTTTTAACCTTACGTTCCATCTGTCTACCCTTTTGTATGCGAAATACAGCATGAAAAAAAAAACATTTCAATACAACAACAATAACTTAACAAACTTAAATCACATGCATTTTTAAACTAAATATAAATAAAAAAAAACCTTTACCCAACTAAACAGAGGAAACCAAATAAGACGATGACAGCGTTAGCACGAGCGCTCTGCCCTGATACGACTGCGTTATCCAATTTATTTAATACACGAACGAACCTGAACGTAGAAACCACTGACGTTTAATTAAGAAGGAAAATTTAAAGTAATTTTATATAATTTTGTTGTTCTACCTACTACTTAACTGATTGCATGAGCGGGTGTATGTGGATTTGTAATTGTTGTTTTCTTTTTTTTTTTGCATTTTTTTTTACGTAAAAAAGGAAAATAATAATTATAAACTATTTTATTCATTAGAGCATGTTAGGTGGTGGAGTAAATATATTAATAAATAAAAAAAAATTAATCAGCTTAACGCTGTATCTCGCACACATCAGGGTAGGCAGAGGTAACCTAGTGTTAAGACACTCCGTTCCCCACTTTCTACCGAATTCCGAAGGCATTGTGTATTGAGTGGCAGAATTCGACGCCGCTCTGGTCCTCGACACCAAAGCGAAGAAATGGAAATATAAATTTAAGTAAATATTTCATCTCCTCGAGTGGGGATCGAACCCACAACCAGTCGGTTTTACAGTCACACTTTGTGCCCCTGCGCCACGACTGGCCTCTGGAAGCTTAGTTAAGTTAAGTAAATATAAAACGAATAATGATAGAACTGTGCGGCAAAACAATTATTCTAAGTTTTATTCTGTGTTACTGCATTCGCGGTTTACCGATGTCCATTAATGGGAATGCGGGACTTGAGCTTAATATCTATTAATGCTTTTTTTATCCATTTTACTATTTCTATTTCAAATAAAACTATTTCTTTATTACATTATATGGTTATTTTGATTTCTTCGGTGGCAGACAGTTTTATAGATATAATATCAATATTTTTATTTCATTTACAGATAAACTCCAGATATCGTTTTTGTGATATCACGTATTGAGTGGTTTCATTAATTATAATATTTAATTACTTTTAAGAATACTTTTTGAACAATTAAGCCTACGATCACTTTCTGCATACAGACAGACTCGATACAATCACAATAACTTAGTATAAAACTTGATATATTTTACTATAAAATCTGTCAGTCAACTTTAAAAAAAAAACAAGTAAAACAAAACGCCTGTATACAAATTAAGAACAATATCAAAATAAATTGTATGAAAGCAACTCCACACGTCCACTGATGTTTTATTCCTCTGGGTGAATTTTCGTTAAAATAGACAATTGAATGGGAATGCGAACAGAGATGATATAGAGTATTTGTTACTTATATTTGTATTTGTGATTTGTTTTAAATTAAAATATAAATTGCAATAATATTGTAAATTCACAGAACGATGCAGTATTTTTTGAGTAGAAATTTAAAATTATGTTAGCAATTTTTAATTTTGAAAATGCTCTCACTCTTGGTCAAGATTAATGTTAGCTGATTAGGTATATTGAACCATTGTATTTCGGTAATATTTTATAAAAATAACAATAAATCGTATATTTAAAAATTTACAACTCGGCCTATTTTAAGAATAGGGGAGATTCGTATAAACAAAAATTCACATCCCTAAATTAAATATTTAATATTATAATTTCTTCGCTTTGATGTCGAGACAAAACGCGGCGTTGACTTCCATCACTCAACACGCAATGTCTCGAGAGTTCAGCTGAAAATCGGGAACGGATTATCTTTACACTAGGTTCCCTTTGCCTACCTGCTATATGCGGGATACTGTATGAACCTGAAAAAAAAATTAAGTCTAAATATATATAATTATTATTTTTATTTTAACATTAGTTTACTAAACAATATTCTATAACACTCTATGACATTTTACTTCTATCAAGTTACACGTGTTGGTCGCGTGACCACTGTGCTCGTGCACTCCCTCTAAATGTATTGTTCTTGTTCAGAATCTATAATATAATTTCGACCGTTTTTTTCTCATATAAAACTTTTTTTTATTGTTTATTTAGTGTTAATAAAATATTTTTTTGTATTTGTATAATTGTTCTTGAGTTAAATATATTGTATCGCAATTTGTTGTACCTACTTAACACGAAGGCGATGATTAAATAAGAAAAAGGGGAAAAAATATTAATTGACAAAACTCCACTTCCTTCAGTTCCACCACTCAATATAAAAAGGTCTCTAAAATTGAGTAAGCAATGGAAAACTCTAGCACAAAACAGAGTAACCTCTAAGTAAGTGGGAAGTGGAACTCTACCTGTCCTGCCAGCTGCAGTTTACTGAGTAGACAAACAACTTTAACAAGCAGCAGTAGTGACAAATTACTTAGATTTTTTTTAAGATAACGATGTTGGTTTATTTTCAAAATTCCTGTCAAAATAATGTAAATATATTATTTTTCATTTATTGTAAATAAATATTTACGCTATACTTCAATAAATTGAAAACAAAAAAACTTTTTTACAAATCAAAATCTAATTCCGGTGTCATGGCAAAGCGCGGCGTTGAGTTCCGCCACTCAACACACAATGCCTCCAGAACTTGGCGGAAAATGGGAAACGGAGTATCTTAGCACTAGGTTCCCTCTGCCTACCCTTCTGTGTGCGGGATACAGCGTGAAGCTGATAAAATCTAATTCCAAGCCTTCTCTAATAAATTCTTCGTTTAAGTTGAAAACACCAAAAGGCTATCATTATTTTTTGTTTTAAAAAATTAAATTAAATTAGTTTCACGCTATATCCCGCACACAGCAGGGTAGGCAGAGGGAACCTAGTGTTAAGACACTCCGTTCCCCACTTTCTGCCGAATTCTGGAGGCATTGCGTGTTGAGTGGCAGAATTCAACGCCGCGCTTAACCTCGACACCAGAGCGAAGAAATGGAAATATAAATTTAAGTAAATATTTCATCTCCTCGAGTGGGCCCACCCACAACCAGTCGGTTTTGCAGTCACACCTCGTGCCGCCGCGCCACGACCGGCCTCAATTTTTTGTTTTATATTCATGTTTTTCTATAATCTTCAATTTCCTTTGCTTTTCTACAAATCAAAATCTAATTCCAAGAAGCCTTCCCTAACAAATTGTTTGTTTAATAATCACATCAAAATTTCGCTACTTATCTCCGCTTGAAGTGAATGTAACAATAACGCACAATTACATGAACGTGCACGAGACAGAACAGTGGCTAGAGGCTACTCAATTATAGAACAAGGGTTGTTATTCTTTTGGTAAATGTCTCTTAGTTTGGAATATATATAATTTGTATTATTATTTATATTTTTATGGATCTGAGTATACGTGTATATAATAAACTTCCGCAGTGTATTTACTCTAAGTTTGCCACTATCACAATTTAAAGTAGCTTTAAAAAAATAACTAAATAACAAGTAAAGCTTGTTACACTAAACAAGTTGAAGAATACTAAAAAAAATACTAAAAAAAATTACACGTGTAACTGGTAAGTGACTTTAATTCATAATAATTAAACTATATTATTATTTGTTAACTACTGCCACTACTGTTATTTCTGAAATAAAAATAAAATTTGTCCCAACTAAAACAGACTTTTGTCTCTATAAGTAAAACTATAAAGAACAAAAAGACTTACTTGTACTTTCCGTCCATATAACATAGTAGTAAACTAAAAAGATATCAAATTATATACTTGATCTGGCGTCCACTCGCAAAATCTAACCCTCTAATGAGCGCGGCCGGCCGTTAAGACCCCTGGATATCAAAACAAATATGGCCACGTGGCTTTACCATCAGCAAATTGCAATTGAAGTATGAAATATGTCAATTATAATTAATAGATTATTGATCTCGTGTTTTTCGCTGGATTTAACGAGGGTATCTTCGACCATTGTTACGAACACGGTGTTAGGGTCAATAGGTGTTCCTAAACCATCCTTAATTGTACTTCGAATTATTGTGTTAACAATAAGGAATATTGCTTTTAAATAATAATGGCATAAACAAATAATAAATAACCTAGTTACTAAATTTTCATGTTGTAGGGTTTTATTTGGTAACACTTACATATAAGTTATTAAAGAATATACTAATATTTCAACTAGCACTTTATCTAAAATATTTCAATATTATTAAGAACGTTTTCGTCGTCACCAAATTATTTATATCTTAACTGTACAAGATCAAGAAATTTTATTGGCAAATTTTTATATATTAGAAGCGATTGAACTATTATAAAACATACAATTGAGGCTTGTAGGTTCGATCCCCAATCGAGGAAATATATATTCATTAAATATATATACTGAGGCCGGTCGTGGTGCAGCGGCACGAGGTGTGACTGCAAAACCGACTGGTTGTGGGTTTGATCCCCACTCGAGGAGATGAAATATTTACTTAAATTTATATTTCCATTTCTTCGCTCTGGTGTCTAGGTTAAGCGCGGCGTTGAGTTCTGCCACTCAACACGCAATGCCTCCAGAATCCGGCAGAAAGTGGAGAATGGAGTGTCTTAACACTAGGTTCCCTCTGCCTACCCTGCTGTGTGCGGGATACAGCGTGAAGCTAATTTAATTTTAAATATATATACTATATATTTTCATTTATTTGCTCCGGTGTCTAAGCAAAGCGCGACGTTGAGTTCCATCACTCAATAGGCAATGCCTCCAGAATTCGGCGGAACGGGGGAACGGTGTGACTTAACCCTTAGCTTTCCTCTGCTGTGTGCGGAATACAGCCTAAAGTTGATTTTAATTTTATAATTTTATTATATGTTCAATTTTGAAAGCAATGTTTGTATAAAACTCAATTATATGGTTCTTAAAAATAAAAATAAAATTGCCATGTCAAAGATCGACGGTAGTACTTCAAAGCAATATGTCATGAGGAGAGTCGACGTTAATTCGCAGGAAGTTCATCGTAAACTTTTACGATATCGCCAATCGCCTTCCGAAACGAGAAAGGGTTCCGATGTTACGAATAATTTTATATATTTCAGCATGTATTTGCATTCTATATTACACTGTCTTTATTTAAGACGCACTTAGATATTTAATAAATAATAATTTTAAAGTTCTAGCTTGCTCGGCTTTGTTCAACGATTGCATTTTTGATATTTATATATTTATTTTTTTATTAGAAATTATCGAGTTCACTTACTCTGCTACTTGTTTAAATATGCATGTATGCATTACAAGCTAGATAGCGTATCTTTCCTATTAATACTTTTTAATTAAATAAAATTCTATTTCAATATGAGTCTACATTTAAAAACTAAGTAAGACCCGACAACCAAAACACACTCTAAAAAGTACGAAAGAATAAAATAATCTCTATTTAATAATAATTTTAGAGGAGACTTTTTTCTAATGTCGTACTATTTAAAGCGTGTTTTACGCCCAATATTAATAACCTATCTCCAATGTCAATCTTAGATTGTTTTATATATATATATCTACCTAGAGATTGGATAGATATATGAAACAATCTAAGATTGACGTTGGAGATAGGTTATTAATATTGGGCGTTAGTAGTCAGGTTTTAGTTATTAAATGAAGACTCATATTGAAGTAGATTTTTTTAAATTAACAAGATAGATAAGATAAGATTCGTATTAAGTATACTTATTATGCACCTTTTTATGACCTAATAAAGCAGTTACGGTTTTATTGTTTTTGATTTGAAATGTGCTAAGAAAATTCTTTCTTCTGATACCCCACATGACACCGTAAAGAAATTATTTTTTAGTTCTTTACTTTAAGTAAGTAGATCACTTGTCACACTTATGATTTGAATATTATAATTGATACAATTCAAAACATCAGCGTCTCGCTTTATTCCGCACACAGCAAGGTAGGTAGAGGGAACCTAATGTTAAGACACTCCGTTTCCCACTTTCCGCCGAATATTTTGAGGCATTGCGTGTTGAGTAGCGGAACCCAACGCCAGGCTTTTGCTATATACACAATTGTAAATTTTATGTTATTAATTATTTTATTTTATTAAAATTATTTAAATTTATATGATTAGAGATTTTGTAACTACGCTAACATAAACAACTAAATAAGGAAAATAAAATAAGTAAAAATGTGTATACATATCTAAATCTATATATATTTATATTTCCATACACTCCTGAAAGGAGGGTAAGGTAATAAATTTTAAATCCATTAGTCGCTGTTCGCAAGTACACGTGTTTTGAACTAAATTTTCGCTACATTTAACATAACGAGACTGGAGTCCTATAAATTGTTGCCACTCTAGTTTGAACTGATTTGAATAGAAATATAGAAATATACTTTTTAACATTTTTATTTAAAGAAAATATATTTTAAAAATCGTTGACATCGAACCTGATACCGTTATTTTTTTGTTTTTGTGATATCTCTTGATAATAGATTTTTATTTAAATATAATATCATCAGTTCAAACTATCGTCAAAAGACTTTTACAATTGTGGACGTGGGTATCCATGTAAGATATATTGCTTAAAAGTAAATTAACTTTGGAGTAATAGAAATTTTCTTTATATGTAAAAATCTGTTTCACGCTATATCACGAACTCAGCAGGGTAGGTAAAGGGAACCTAATGTTAAATTGACTCACTCCGTTCCCCATTCTCTGCCGAATTATAGAGACATTGCGTGTTAAGTGGCGAAACTTAACGCCCAGCTTTTACCTAGACAGCAAAGCGAAGAAATATAAATTTAAATAAACATTTCACTTCTTCGAGCAGAGATCGGTCCAGTCGCGTTTTACAGTTACACTTGTGTCCCTGCGCCACGACTGGTCTTGCTTTTTTTAACTATTAATCGATTTTCCAAAAATCATTTTTTTATATCTAGATTATTATAAATAGAAAAGTTTCATTTTGAATCTTCAATAAATAAGGACATAAAAATTTAAGAAGCATCAACTTAAAAATACGAAAGTTATGGACCATAAATGTGAGTGTGTAAATAATAATACAAAATACAATAAGTTGCGATATTGAGAGTGATATCTAGAAACAGTACAAAGGGTGAGGTACACTAAGGATGATAATATTAAAAAATAGATTCACATTGTTCCCCTTATACAGCAGAGGGAACCTAGTGTTAAGATTCCTAATATTTCCACTAATTTTCAAGATATTGTTTGTTAAGTGGCGAAACTCAACGCCACGGTTTTTAGTGAAGACATAAAAATAATTTAAATATAATCGTCAGTCATGCTTAGATTGATGATGAATGGGGTACTTATGCTTTCTACGTGATCTTCTAGAGGGCATGTATGAAGAAGTTTATGGCAGTGGACGAGGCGAAAGAGGTAAACAGAGACATAGCCTTTGGCACTCCGTTCTCTCTGTCTGCAAGGGATAAAGCGTTACATTAATTCTTTAAATGTTCTTGAGTATCGTAACTTTACAATCCGAGGCTGTCGTGGTGTTGAGGCAGAAGAGACTGTAGTTTCGATCGCCACTTGTGGAAACATTTCCCCGGGACGCAAACGTGCGACTGTAAATATGACGGGATTTGGGTTTGATTCCCAATTTATGTAATGAAATATTTAATGGGTTAATTTCCTGGCTCTGCTAACAAGACAAAAAGCGGCGTTGACTTTCAAAAATCAACACGCAATACCTCGAGAGTTCGCTGGAACGAATTGTCTTTTTTTAATTAGGTTCCCGGGTGACTTGTGGCTGACCTTCTATGTACGGGGTATAGCCTGAAGCTTATTGTGTACCATTCTTTATTAAATTGACACAAGGCGTCATAAGGACGCGTTTGCACCGCGGCGAGTCGCGCTCGTAAACATTTACGACTTGCCAGATTAAATATACTGATAGTTTTTTTTTATTGAAACAGCTCACAGATAAAGAAAAAGATGTTATAAAAAATATGCACATATTATATTTCTTTTTTTAAAAAAAATACGTAGATATTATATTTCTTTAAATGATGAGATAACTTTGTATTTTATGTTATTTATCAATCGCATTTTCGGGTTAGGTGCAACACAATATAAGCCTTATAAGCCACCTCGTTTTTTAGAAGCGTTCGTGTGTTTTCCTTATCACGTGACAAATGCTAAGTGATTGATGCTTGACTGCAGCTTTGTAACACCATAATCAAAGACGTGAACTGGAAAAACATGAACTGGAAAGAACTTTTAGAGATATTATTAAGTGACGAAACCAATAATGCATCAAATTAATTGTTAAATTGAACGCAAAAGTTAATAATTTAAGCCCAGAATATATTTCAATACATTTTTCTAACCAAACCATTTTAAATAAATAATACATTGTATTTGGACTAAATTCAAACAATGGTGAAGTATCTTTGTTTATTTAATTACTTACTAATCTAGCTAACAACTTTGTGCAGTGAAACTTCTATTAAGTCTAAATCAGCTTCATGCTGTATCCCGCACACAGCAGGGTAGGCTGAGGGCACCTAGTGTTAAGACACTCCGTTCCCCACTTTCTGTCGGATTCTGGAAGCATTGCGTGTGAAGTGGCAGAATTTAACGCAGCGCTTTGCCTCGAGACCAGAGCGAAGAAATGGTAACATAAATTTAAGTAAATATTTCATCTCCTCGAGTGGGGATCGAACCCGCAACTAGTCGGTTTTACAGTCACACTTTGTGCCCCTGCGCCACGACTGGCCTCAAATACTGGCTCTATTAACTGGAAGAAATCCTACCTCCTTCATGTCTCCCCCATCTATAATTTACTAGATCGCTTCTGATATTGTCATCATCACATCTTCGTATAATATTCATTTTATTACTGACATGTCTCCTAAATAATTCTAGATAAGAGCTCATATCATTTACTATAACGTTTATGATATAAGTATAATAATATGTAGAATCTGTTCGTATACGAGAAAATCAATGGGATAGTGTGGATACGGCTGTATTATTAATTTTACTAAAATAGTTCAGAATTATACCAATATTATAAAAAACTTGTAATTCTTGTATAATAAAAAAATCACATTAGACACGTCAAATCAGAATAAGACACTGCGCTCCCCACTTACTTAAATTAAACTTAAATATAGACTTTTTGCTAAATTACAAATTCTTGTTTTTCTTGAACCCTTTAGTGGCATCGACAACATTCGACTGTAAATGGAACGCTTATAGGTTCGATTCCCTTCGCAATAAGACAAAACGCGGCGTTATATGTCGCCACTTAACAAGCAATGTCTTAGAAACAGACCAGGAGGTGCGGGTTCGAGTCCCGCTACGTTCAAATTTTTATACGATTTCTAAATAAGTATTTTCCTTTCCTAAGTGTGGAAAGCCACTTTAAAAATGTTTAAAAAAAGCAATGTCTTGTTTTTTTAGAAATTATTCTCTTATAATAACGAAAAACATCTTAAAAGGAAAATTCTAAGAAAATATTGTAGAGACTAGGCAATACAATTTTATTGTTTCTCCATTATATTTATCTTACGTCCTTTTACCGGATTGTTACGGAAATCGTAAAAGAATTTATCGCACACATGGAAACAAATCATTTTGCTTATTATCACTTTTTGAGTGATAGTTGATAATCACTCTATCCCGCATATAGCAAGCGGGAACCTAGTAGAACTAAAGACATTTCGTCCCATACTTCCGATAGTGGCGGAACTCAACGCTGCACTCACCATCTTTTTCCTAAAACTAACTATAGTATAGAATATAAAGAAAAAAAATCCACTAATGATCTTAACGAACGTAGAAAAACTTCCCACAAGCTATTACAGTAATTGTGTTTTAGAAATAGCACATTATGATACTTTGAAAAGTATCTTTTTATATATTATAGTTGTGGGTTCAAAGCCAACTGGAGATTCCTGCCTTATTTAAAAAGAGGAGGCAGAAAAAACCAAATGTTGAGACATCGCATGTTGAACTCAACGCCGCGTTTTGTCTTATTAAAAGACCGAGAAAATTAAAATTTTCTCTCGAGTGGAATCGAACTCACAACCATTACGTTACGCTTCGCCGCTGTGTTCTTTAATTGTTGTTAAATCACAATAAACAAGAACAGAGCCTGCAGTACAGTAGTTCGTGTAATAAAACGAAACAAAAAGGAGTTACGACCTGAGCTGTGACATCTGGTCGACTTAATACGTATTTACGTAATGTTTTGCTGCTTAATGAAAATGTCAGCTATAAACCTGGACTTTGGTTGTTGTAACAGAATTACTAATCATAAAATATATATAATTATTGTTTGTTAACTTATTTTGCCTCATTTAGCAGATTAGACAGAGAGAAGATAGTGTCATAACATTCCGTTTCTCACAATGTCTTGTCGTTCTTAGTGGCATCATGGCATCCGCCATTGTAAACATATATGTCAATTGTATTTTACAATCTTTTTTATATGTACAAAAAATTGCTTTTGCAGCAAAATAAAACTTAAACTCGTTACAAAATGCAGCGCAAACGATCGTATTTGTTGATTGCGTTGACTCATTTTTTACTGTGCTGTACAGAAACGTACATCTGGATATTTAATATTAATGTCAACTTATACTTCCTCGTGATCTTGAGAATAATAGTCTCAACGGACTTACAGACAGATATACAAATAAACGGACAACAAAGGTATCATGTGAAGGTTCTGTTTTCTTCTATCGATGTACGGGACCATATTTTTTTTTAAAGTAAAGCGGAGAATGCTCTTCTCGTTTTGACCAACATAGACATTGCCTTTGGCCAATTTCACATTTATTTAGCGTCACGCTATATCCTACAGATAGGCAGAAGAAACCTGGAAAGCTAGTCAAGTGACGGAACACAATGCCGCACTTTGTTAAAAGAGCGAGGAAATGAAAATATTTAATATTTCGTTTACTCTTGTGAAATCGAACACAGAACCATCACGTTTACAGTCGTACGCTTATACCCTTGCGCCATCAATTTGATCCGCAAATGTACCAAAACGATATCAAACACATAAAAACTTTACAGAACTGTACTTAACTAATTAACAAACAACATAAAATTACTTAACCAAAGTTAAGCGATATCATCCTTCTTATCACTTGTTATCTCGTGGAACCAAAACAAAAGAAGTTTATTTTTTTTACGATCGATTATTTTATAGTTATTTGTTATCACTTTGACGTCATCAACAAGAACTTTCAATATTTAATACCGTACTGTACTGTAGTCTTATATTTTGCTTCTGTTGTCAAATAGATTTAATTTTATTAATTATAAAAAATAAAGCAGGGAAGATAGAAGAACACAATTTTATACTATTGCGTCTTAAATGGCGAAACTCAACGCAACCTTTGCCTTATCAGAACGCGTAAATAAAAAATGTATATATATTTTTTAGTTCTACACTGTATCCCACATATAAAAGATAGACTGACTGTTAAGGCATTTTCTACCAAATTTTTCAAGACTTCGTGTGGACTGGCACAACTCAACGCCGCGCTTTGCCTTGTTACCA
Organism: Heliconius himera; assembly: GCA_021202915.1. Lineage (NCBI taxonomy): Eukaryota > Metazoa > Arthropoda > Insecta > Lepidoptera > Nymphalidae > Heliconius > Heliconius himera. Next base: position 156,473 of record JAJHJA010000846.1, read on the forward strand.
GAACGATGATATTAAAACATTCAATATTATATTCAAGTAAGTGGCTTAGGTCTTATTGAGAATAAATGTCTACAAACTGAACTGATATTGAATATTGATACCTCATTTTGTTAATTTATATCAATAAAATCGAACCCACAACCTAAAATGACAACTATTACACCTCCACTGCTAATAACACACAACACTGTCCATACCAAAATAATATAAAATCATATTCACAATTTAATTAGACTATTCATATGAGTCCGGTAATTTGATGGTTTGCTTAATTAATGTAATTCAAGCCGATTGCGTTCAAACATAATGCGGAGAGTGGAGGGCGGAGTGATTATTGTTTTGGGGTCATTTGGATAGGATAGAGCAATGTAGACACCCCTATTGACAAAAATAGGAAATGTATGGGGCTGTTAACTGTGGTATTTTTTTTATGTTTAGGAGTTATAGAGAACAAGTGTCAACGAAATCTACTAGGTTTTCCGTTAGGTTCTATGTAACAATAAAGCTGTAAAGGGAATATATTGTTTATTTAATATATGTTATTTACATATTATATAAAGTGGGGAACGGAGTGTCTTAACACTAAGTTCATTCTGCTTACCCTGGTGGTAATGTGCGAGGTACAGCGTTTAAGTGATTCTTATGTTATGTAACGCTAAGCTTTTTAAAGCAAAATAATCCACACAAATATATTTTAAATTTTTCACACACACAAATGTATTTTAATCCACACAAATATAAATTAAATTTATCAATTTAATTTTAAACATAATATTTAATTTTTTATGTTATCACAAAAATAATAAATAACACAGTATTAATAATATAATCACACATAAATATATATCTAAATAATAAAAAAAAATCGTCTCAACGACCAACCCCGTTAAAAATTCCGTCAACTCATTCATAAAACCAAATGGAGTGGACGGTTTTTTTCTGCTTTGCAATTGATAGCCTATGGCTAAGTGTAATTTCGAGAGGAGCGTACGCCGCATACTTTAAATTCTCTTTTTATTATGTGAATTGACGTATTGACATTTTTTTTTAAATTTATAATAAAGATTTGATAAAATGTTGAGAAATTATGTTTATAAATAATAAGCTAAGTAAAACCTCACAAATTGAATGGAAAAAGGAGAACAGAGTGTCATAATACTAGATTCTTTCTGCCTGTTTACATATATATTATTTTTATCACGCTGCCTACTCTGCTGTGTGGGACACTGGCAACATAGTAGGCAGAGGAAACTGAATGTTATATTAAGTTCCTAAGTCGATGGTGGAGCTCAACTCCGCGTTCTTCCTCGACATCAGAGCAAAAAAAAATTAATATTTTATTTCGACTGGAAATTGAACCCACAAACAACCTCTCGCATTCACAGTCACACCTTTGTGCCACTGCGCTACAACCTGCTTCGATTTTTTTTTAATATTATTAAACAATTGAGCTAATTTTTTCAACCGGATACAGGCTTCAGAATGAAAACCGGAAACTCGTCGCGTTCATCACGCCGGAAGTCCTCTAGCTGTTTGATAAATAGTTGTTCTTCAACAGTTTTTCTCATGCAAATGAGGGGTCGGATGACAGATGGCGTTTGTCACAATTTTCTAGAACGAATTTAATTTAATATTGTAGAGATAAATAAATGGAAATTGCCGATCAAATCTTTTTTGATGTTAAATTAAGAGAATACTTATACAATATATTACCACTATGATGTATATTGATTATTTATACATAAAGTATCGGTATGTAAGTATATATATAATAATTCATAGTAAAAATAAAAATTTAAAATTTAAATTAAATTAGCTTCACGCTGTATCCCGCACATAGCAGGGTAGGCAGAGGGAACCTAGTGTTAAGACATTCCGTTCCCCACTTTCTGCCGAATTCTGGAGGCATTGCGTGTTGAGTGGCAGAACTCAACGCCGCGCTTTGCCTCGAAACCAGAGCGAACCCACAACCAGTCAGTTTTACAGTCACACTTTGTGCCCCTGCGCCACGACTGGCCTCAATATAGTCTTAGTACCTAATATTATATTTCTGCTTACACAATAAATACTATATTGTATATACCAAAGTCACGTTATTCCTTATTGCTTATCATTTCAAACACAAACAACATATTACAGTAAAGCGACAAAATTTATCGAAACCCATTCCTTCTTTACCTATCACAGCGGGATGGATACGACCTAGAGTTGAGAAGGCAATGTCTAAACAAACTTATTTAGACTTAAAATTACGAAAAACAACCCTAATCCATTGCAATAAGACTTTATATCCAGAATAACTAGTGATGTGCCAGCATAATGTGTATCATTTATAACGTATTGTGTTTTGATAGTACGTCACTACGCTAGTTCCGTTGGATGGATGGCGGTCATGAATATAGGAAATTGTTGTATCCTTAAATGAGCCAAGTTCGAAATGTCTAAATCTCTGAGTGTTATCGCTACGTTGCTTTTGGTTATTGTCTTTGTCGTTTTGAAGCGTGAAATTTGATGTTTGTTGGGATATTTCGTAGGTTGAACGGTAAATGGATTATGGTTATATAAGATCTGCGTCTGGTAAGTTTTGAATGGTTCTAAGGTTGTTATATGAGTAATTGCTAAGGCTATTGTGGTGCAGTGGGGTAAAATCTAACTGAAATAGTTGGGTATACGATCCTTAATCGAATTGTTTTTATTTCTTCACTCTGACAAGATTAAATGCGAGTTGAGTTCCGCCGTTCTCAACGCTATGAATTTGGGCAGAAAGTGAACAGCGTAGAGCCTTTATATTATTATTCTGTCTGATCTATATGAACAAATATATTTTAATTAAATAGTATCATTTTAAGAAACATAATAAACAGCTTGGTACTGCCAAATACAATAGTGGTATTAACTTGTTATAAAATAAAATAAAGTTGCTTATAGTTGTTATAAAAGCACTTTCGCACTTCAATTTTAAAGTAAAAACATAGTACTGAAAAAAAATTATAAAATATATATTGCATAATGTAGGTAACACCCAAAAACATTATTTCGCTAGTTAATTTAGTTTAATTTATAATCTCTCACAGATTATATTCCCCTAACAAATAGTGATGTGCTGATAACTTACAATCCCGCGACTGACAAATGGTGTTAATAAGAAACCTGTCGCGGTGGGATTAGGCTGTGTTAATTGCAGTTCTAAGCATAATAGTGTTGTTCTTCATTTTACTATATATTGTTATTAATATTTTTGATCATAAGTCGTGACGCAATAGGCAGACGACTTTTGTAAACGATCGTTGCAATTTCGGTACCTTAGGTGAATAATATAATTATTTTCTGTTTCCAATTTGAAGAATATAAAAAGAAATTTTGACTTTAAGTTTTCGTTACCCACCGCTACATATAGAACATGCACACAATTTAAAAAAGTCTTATGTTTCTTATTGCACAGACATTATTTTGTAAGTTGTTGCCCAAATAAGTGCAGATGGGAAAACATCGACACGGTTTCATCCATTCTCATTATACATTAATATGAATCTTTAAATTATTAACTTGCTCCACATAATGCGAAAGATACACAAA
>JAJHJA010000847.1:0-59443 GCA_021202915.1 Heliconius himera
TGGTATTGCAGTGTCCATTGGCTATCGCACAACTCACACAGCGATTCATATCCATGCCTATCCAGCGTGGCGGTCGGAAGATGCAAAAGATTTCAGAGTCCAGTGAGGAAGCGAGGGTCGTACAAAGTAGGCAGAGTCAAAATCCGAAAAAAACAAAACAGTAGTCGTTGAAAATATCAAACAAACGGGAAAACATTCAAAACGTCGATGCGTTATGACACGAACGTAATGACAGAAGCAAATGTTTTTTTTTAATGTTTTTTATTTAATGGCCTGATTTTGCGATGACAAACAGAAGCAAAAATGCAAAAAAACATTAGACAAGGTGTGATTGTCAATCAGCTGTCACATCTCTGACTTAAAATATGATTGATTTTAATCGATTAAGGATCTAAATCTTATTTTTTTTCATTTTTCTCCACTTCCAGAATATCAATTAATTTATTATTTACTATTCTAAAAAAAAAAAATGTAATTTTTTAGATCACATCTTAATTCTTTACGTGTTGGCCCAAAAGTTTCATTCTCCTTTGTAACATATACATTTTTTTATATAAGATCGATTTTTTTTCTCAAATATATCTGTACCATTTCCATTTCATTTTTAAAGAGAACAATGTTAATTATTATTACAATTTTGAACTCGTAAATCAAAGAGTTATTAGAGACCCACCCCTTCTTTCATACGTAATGTTTGAAGGCAGAGTCTTGATTTTTCAGCATCACACTGTATCCCATATATAGCAGGGTAGTTTCCTACCTGCTACATGTGGCCTAGTGTTAAGACACTTCGCTCCCCACTTTTCGACGAATTCTGGAGCCATTGCATGTTGAATTCTACGGTGCGCTTTTACGAAGAGCGAAGAAATAAAAATATCAACAATCGAACCCACAATACTATACTACATATTACAATATTTCATTTATTAATTATTTTACATTTCAATTCAAAAGTTAAAAAATACTTATTTAGAAAACGTATAAAAATTTGAACGCAGCGGGACTCGAACTCGCTCTGACCACTAAGCCATACGTTCTCGCCAAGCTACGTCGAAATTTTTATACGCTTGTTACACTTATTTAACATAAATAAGTGTAACATATTTAACATAAATAAGTGTAACATATTTAACATAAATAGGTGTAACAAGCGTATAAAAATTTCGACGTAGCTTGGCGAGAACGTATGGCTTAGTGGTCAGAGCGAGTTCGAGTCCCGCTACGTTCAAATTTTTATACGTTTTCTAAATAAGTATTTTTCTTTCCTAAGTGTGGAATAACACTTTAAAAATGTTTAAAAAATATTTAAGTTAAATAAATATTTTTTAACAGTATACATTTAATATAATTTCGCAGGAAGTTTTCCAAACAATCCTTAAGTATTTTATATAAGAAACAACATTTATCATATTTATATCTTTGAAGCTTCTATTCAATGAAGCGTACAAAATCGCGAAGATAAGCCGACTAGGAAACTTACAGGTGAGTGAAAGAAAAACATTTCTGAATAGTTGTTCGAAGAACATTCTAAGATATAAATAGAGTAGTTTCTCAATAAAAATAAATAAATGATATCTTTTCTTATGTGACGTAAACGCGATGGTTGTGAGTTCGATTCCCACTTAAGAGAATGTATTATTTAAATTTTCCTCGTTCAGGTAGCAAGACTTGCGCGGTATTATTTTCCTTCACTTTTGTCTCTAATAATGACTGTAATATTATTTCACCCTATAGAATTCTTAGCTACATTTATTAGAAGCCAGTCCAGCCAGCCAGGGGCACAAAGTATGACTTTAAACGTACGCACGTCCCCTGAACGCACAGTTTGTGGGTTCTGGGAGATATTTAATATATTTATTTAGAAAACGTATAAAAATTTGAACGCAGCGGAACTCGAACCCGCGCCTCCTGGAAACCGACCAGGCGCTCTGACCACTAAGCCATGCGTTCTCGCCAAGCTGCGTCGAAATTTTTCTTAGCTTAGTGGTCAGAGTACCCTGCTGTGTGCGGGATACAGCGAGAAGCTGAAAGAAAAATATATAACACATTTTATTGAACTCAAATATATATCGAAAAATATTATACATACGATATGTGTAATAGTTTTTTTTTAATTATTAATTTCACCTTAATGAAAAGAATTAATTGACCTAGGTAAAATAATTCGGTCAAGTGCAGCTTGAACCATTCATGCGAACTCCAATTTCATAACGTGTGTGGAAAATTATATTAATTGTTTTGTTTTTTTTTCTTGTAACATACTTTTATTTTTTTTAAATAGAATAATAAAAAAAATAAAAAATCTTTTCTATGTGGCAAAATGGTTGAAAGTTCAAATCTAATTCGAATGAATTTTTGTATTTATAGAATATGTCATTTCCATATTGTATAAAGTGAAGCATTTGATGATTGATGATTATTGATGATTTGGCTGTGGTTGTTAAATGTGGTTTATAAATGGAATACAAAGAGACATGTAAATAGCTTTTGCTTTTTCTTGTATAGAACTGTAGGCAGAGGAAGCCTAATGTTAAGACAAAAGTTAAGAAAAAAACGTGTTGGTTAGCGAAACTTAACGCCGTATTTTGTCAATGTCAAATTGAAATGTCAAATTGAAATATAATAACTCTCCCGGATAAACCTGGCAGCGGACCGCGATGCAGAAGCGTTGCCAAAATGAGAGAAACCTGGAATGTGGTGAAGCTATGAAAGCCCTCTGTCCCATCTAGGGGACATAGGACCTTAAGTCAAATAAATAAATTTTTCTGAGTGGTAATCGAATCCACAACCATCGTGACCAGTTTATTTTCCCCCTGCACCACATCTACCAGATATATAAAGATAATATGATATAGATAATATTTGTATTATAGTAATTCAGAAATTTCAGTAAAAGCACCTCCATACTTTCCATTTCAACGGCTTATTTGGGTCTTAGAATATTTTCGGTAAATACGGCATACTTTTCTACATTAGTTTTTTCTTCTTGGAACTTTTTTTAACGTACCAGTAAGAGAATTCAATTTTTATTTTATGTTGATACAGAAATAATATGGTTTTTTAAGGAGGTACATATTTATCCGACATAACAAAATCTTCGTACGCGCGTTGTGTCAAGACACTCCTCTCTCAAATTCGACACGTTCTATCCGTGTCGGGAAGTGGAAATAATTAAAACTCTAAATTAAACCCTAAATAATTAAATCCATGACGTTTGTTCGTTAATTCTGGCGTAATGGAAGATTGCGGAATCGGCGTTCTTGGAGGGTTGATTAGAGTAGATAGAGCTTCAAAAAAACACTCCAATTGTGGTGGTAGCGACTAGATACGGTAAATCATTTATATATATTAAAAAGAGAAAAGGCCCAAGAATAGACTCCTGTGGGACCTCCATGCTGATTACTGACTCAGGAGATTTGTTGCAATTTACATCAATCCTCTGAACGCTGTTAGCTAAATAAGAGGTCAGAAGATTGAGTGCACGTCCTCCTATGCCGTAGTCGTGTTGCTAGATGACCAATGTTGAGTGCTGCATACGATCAAAAGATTTGGACAAATCACAGAACACGCTAAGAGCATCCTGCGATTTCTCCCAAGCCTCAGATACACTCTTTATAAGCCCAATGTATACTGATGCTGAGTTCTCATACTCAACTACAAATGCTGAGTTGAACAATCTTTAGTAAAACCATACTGCTTATCGTACATAAGATTATGTGAATTAAAATACTATAGTATGCAAAAATTTTGCTAAACGAGGATGGTATACGGGTCCATAATTATTGGGAAGTACATGTACTACCCAATTTAAATCTAGCTATGAATTTACCAAATTTCATTACGTCACTCAACACACCATACTTTATACAATTATTTCTTTCTTTATAAAAAATATTATTTCTCTAGAGTTTTACGTTATACAAATTATTATTTCTCCAGAATTCTACGGAAAGTAGAAAATGGAAGTGTCCTAATGGGAACGGAGTATCTTAAAGACTGAAGCTAAAAAAAGAAAATTAAAAACTACTCAAATAAACATATTGGTCATTGTTTAAAGCTTTAATAATACATTTTTTTTTAAGATTTGTTTATTATTACTTACATACAATATAAATAAAGGAATTCGACGAAGCTAGCTTATATATAGTATACCTAAAACATTTTTCTATTTTTTTAATCCTATATTTCGAATGTCTATAATACTATAGTATAAATATATCGATATTTAAGAAGTAAATTGTATATTAAATGCTCTAGCGTTGTCCCAATTAAAGAAAATAAAAAAGGTCCCAATTTTATTACTAAGCTGTTGATTTATATACATGGAGATATCTTTTTTGTGTTTAAAAAGCATCAAAATCATTTGAAATTTGCAGATTTAAGTGAAAAATTACAAGGACTGTTATAACCTTAAAAAGTTATTTATACGTGTTCGTCTACATAAATATCATTTATATTATAATTTTCAACGAAATTAGATTCTTAAATACAAATATATAGTTACATACTTATATCTACAATAATATAACTAGAAAATATATCTTTTGGTTCATTTAATTTTCTAAAATACATCAGTTCAAAGCCCCTCCTTGGCTACCATTTCAACGGGCAGTTCAGCTTTTTTATCATCAATAACTATTACAGCTTCCTTCTTCTCGTCCACTTTCGTTGGAGGTGTATTTATTAAACATTCAATATAAGATGGGGGTTGGTCGATTTTCTTTTGTAATAAATCTTGACGCACTTCCAGTATATACGCGTTAATGATCATTAGGAAAATGGCTGCGATTGCTGTAAAATAATAAACATAAATATATTATATATTATTGTTAACATTTTAGCATATTTTTTATCTTGAGTGTCGTTGTAATATAATTTTTTAATTACATATTATAATATTAATGTAATATCCGATTAATATTTTTTTAAGAAATCATTCTTCTTAAGTCGCTTGTGCAAAGAGGAGCACAAAGTGTGACTGTAAACGTGATAGGTTGTGTGTTCGATTCCCATTCGAGGTATTGAAATGTTTAATATTTTCATTTCTTCGGTCTGGTGTCTAAGCAATGCGCAGCATTGAGTTCCGTAACGTAATTCCTCCAATATACGGCTGAAATGGGGATCGAAGTGTCAACACTAGGTTTTCTCTGCCTACTTATGCTGTGTGCAGGTGTCTCCTGCTTGATGCTAAAAAACATCCCGCGCCTCCTAGTCGGTTTCCAGGAGGCGCGGGTTCGAGTCCCGCTACGTTCAAATTTTTATATGTTTTCTAAATAAGTAAGATACAATATTTAATAAGTGGCGAAACATAACACCGTGCTTTGTTTTCCAAGAGCGTAAAATAAAGGAAACTAATTTAAATACTTATCTTATATGCGGGATAAAGCGTGAAGCTAAAAAAAAATTCTTTGAAAACTTTTTTAAATGGAATAAAGAAATACATACCAGTATCAATCATAACGAGGAAGGAGTAGCTCGAACTCACAAATCCAATGTTAAATTGATACAAGAAGTATATCATTTGGACTACCAACTTAAGGAATGATAGGCCGAAGAACATGCGCATTGGCTCTGGATCTTTCTGTAAAGTAAAAATTAAGGCAAAATATAAGATTTTTTTTAATAAGTAGTGTTCTTCTCGTGACATCACAGGTGTGGACCACATGATTATCGTTATTTCATTATTTACTTTTTAATTTTTTTTTATTGAAAATCAGAGAACCAGAAATCTTAAATCTAAGTGAATTCTTAATAAGTGTAGACCCAAATAGCCATATAAGCAAAATATGTTTTTTACGACATTAATTTTTAAATCTTCTTTCCTCTTGAATCATCTGTCTAGTAAAATCGCATCAAAATCCATTGCATATATAGTTTAAAACAACTAACTTTGTGTTATATTGTGTTGTTGAAAAGATACTAAAAATATAATAGTCCCATAACTTTACTAATATCTATAAAAATGTACGTGTATAATAATAAAAAGCGTAGTATCAACACTGATTTAAATATTTTAAAATTATAAAATAAATTTTAAAACAATATAGTACCTTATGTACAGCAGTCACAAACGCAATGACAAATTTAAGCCAAATCACATTAATTAAGAAGTTTATTATATCAATAAGACTTAAGTGCAGCATCCCTGGGTAACACTTCGGCTGTGAAGATCCCACTACAACATTTATATGATCGTAATATGAGCGCATGTCCAAGGGGAATGGGTAGAAGCCATGGGTCCCAAAATTGATGATCAAAAGGACTAACTGGAGCCAGGGTAAGTCGATCATCGAAAGCTAAAATCATAAAAATAAAATATAATTAATAATTATATGTAGCATAAGCGTGTGACTGTAGACGCGCAGACAGAGGTTCAGAGCCACTCAAGGAAATGAAATATTTAATATTTTCTTTTTTTCGCTCTAGTATCGAGGTAAAGCGCGGCGTTAAGTTCCGCCATTCAACACGTATTGCTTCCTATATTCAGCGGGAAGTGGAGAGTGGAGTGTCTTAACATTGAGCTCCCTTTGCCTACCTTGTTACATACAGGATACAGCGTGAAGCTGATAAAAAATGATAGTCACCTTACATTTAGGATACGTAAAACTCAGCTACGGTTCGTTTTCCCACGGTGTTTTAATTTTTATAATAAAGTAATTTTTTCTTATAATTTTATTTGAGGAAAACGCGTCAAAATATAAATGAATACCTAAATACCCTCTTATAGTCTGTTCATTTCCAGCAATATGCTTTAGGTATATCACATAAAATATATATAGATACTCCGTTCTCGACTTGTATAATATTTATATCACAGTGTAAATTTTTAACTAACCAAAATAACTTAATATAATATAAAAAATATTTTTCTTCTTTTTTTTTTCAAAATGACAGTGTTACTCTTTGTATAGCTTCAGTGTTAAGTATCGTTAATAAGTATAACTAATTGATTTATCAACTGACGTTCGTATCAGCATAATGACAGAAGACACTTCAATCACTTCATATAATTGTAAATTTCACAGACGACAGACGAAGTATAGACACGCGGTAGTGAGTCGAGCCATGTTCAAACAAATTAACCAGCGACGCAGACATTACGCCACTTTTTACCTTTTACTATTCAAACTTTGTTTAACTTATAAATTTATATATCGATTTTTAAATATATTTATAAATACTTACACTTTCTTCTCTTATGTCACATTGGAATCCATTAGACAGAATGGCCACAATGAGGACGTGACAAGCGATGTCCACGACACTGGCTAACTGAAAGTAATTAATAAAATACATTTGAATTTTTAATGAAACTGTCATGTCTTAATTAGATACTTAATTTCAAATAGTTGTGGGTTGGAAACCGAATCCATATTTATAGGGTATTTCCTTTAATTGTTTAAATGTCAGTCTAAATCAAATGAAGATTGATCGATTTACATGTTTTTTCTGAGTTTGTCAAATTGGAATAAACTAGATGACAACTTACCAGGTGCAAATAGCCAATTGTCAGACATTTTAATCGGAGATTAAGTCCGCATATCAAATTTGGTAGCATTGTTACTCTGAAAAAAAAAAGATTTATTTTTATAAAATTGATTAATATTTATAGACCTGATAGGAATTATAGCAAAAATACAAGTTTTGTAAAGATTTCTGTTTTTTTTTTGTTGTTGTTTTTGTTAAACAAAAGTATTTATTTTGAATATATATTTTTTGTGAAAACTGATTACAGTTAAAACATATATATTGATGTTTACATTTGGGCCAGAGAAGACGCGGTGTGAGTTCTTTCTTTAGTTTATATATTTATTCTGCATCTAGATTTAAATAATAAATACTATTTAAATCTAGATGCAGAATATAATATCTTATCTAATAGCAAAAAAAAAAATGTCCATAATCCTATAATCATAACGTACAATCATTTCAATAGGTACTTTAAATAAACGATACTAAAATAACATCATACAAATAATATATCAGTCTAATCGTGGCGCAGGGGCACAAAGTGTGACTGTAAACGCAACTGGTTCGATTCCCACTCGAGGAAATGAAATATTTATTTAAATTTAAATTTTCATTTCTTCGCTCTGGTGTCATGGCAGAAGTGCAGTATTGAGTTCCGCCACTCTTCACGCAATACCTTCAGAATTCTGAAGTGAAGAAGAAAGTGGGGAACGGAGTGCCTTAACACTAGGTTCCCTATGCCTTTCGTGCTGTGAGCAGGATATAATGAATTTTAATTTAAATAATATAAAATCTATTACAGTAATAACACATCTAACTATAGTAATAAACTATAGTAATAGTATAACATTATTTTCAGTACATTTACAGCAATTACTTATTAACTTCTATGAACTAATACTAAATCTAGTCGAAGTCAATGTGAGCTAGATACAACGAGTGGGACGGGTTTTGCATACGTTCGTACGTCGATGTCACATGCATCTATTTCTATTATATAATGTTAAAATCGTTTCTATTAATGAATATAATTATTGATTGGCGAAGAGAAGAAATATGTTTTATTGCTTGTGATGGTCACTGGTTCGAATATTGACGTTGTTATCGCAATTTGGTTTTATATACTGGATAATCTTTAGTATTTAGAATATTATAATATTGAGGGGATTAATCGTACATTCGCTCAAAAATCGTCCCCACTCGAGGAAATCTACTATTGAATATTTTTATTTCTTTGCTCAGGTCTCGTCGCAAAGCGTGTGAGTTTCGCTGCTCAACACGCGATGCCTCCAGAAAAAATGAGGAACGGAGTCTCTTAACACTAGGTTCCCTATGCCTACCCTGCTGCGTGCGCGATACAACGTAAAGCTAAAAAAATCGTTAGTAACAACTTCAATTTCAATGCCTATAGTCGCCTCATAAAAAGAGGAAAAGCGTGTGAGAAATCTTTCTATTTTTTTCATACATTGTATCAACAGCAGATCTTATGTAAACCACAATAGCTATATTTCACCTCAACGAGTTTCTTTGCAAGTTTCAAAATTAAAATCTTTTAAAATTTAACATAAATTTTAACAGAAGTTGTCGCGGCGCGGATGCAGCATGTTACTCTAATCGATGACTATGGGTCCGATTCTAATTTTTTTTCTGCTTCACGCTGTATCCCGCACACAGCAGGCTAGGCAAAGGAAACGTATGGTTATGACACTCCGTTCCCCACTTTCTGCCGAATTCTGGAGGCATTGCGTGTTGAGTGGCAGAACTCAATGCCACGCTTAACTTCGACACCAGAGCGAAGAAATGGAAATATAAATTTAAGTAAATATTTCATCTCCTCGAGTGGGGATCGAACCCACAACCAGTCGGTTTTACAGTCACACCTCGTGCCGCTGCGCCACGACTGGCTTCAATTCTGGATTCTAATTCGGAGGAGTTGATAAATTTCATCTCATCCACGCAGTGTTTCTTGTTCGGGTCCAAATCTCTCCGTTTATTCTACTACGCATATTTTTTTGTAATAAAAATATATCGAGGCCGTCATGGCGCGGAGGAACGAATTGTAGATTCCACCACTCGAGGGAATGAATTGTTATTTATTAAAACATTTTTATTTCTTCGTTCTGGTACCAAGGCAGTAAGCAAGCAAGCGGCGTTGAGTTCCGCCACTCAACATGCAATGCCTCTAAAATTCGGCGGAAAGTGGTAACCGTAGTGTCCTAACACTAAGTTCCTCTATCTACCCTGCTATATGCGGGATACAGCGTGAAAGTAAAAAAATATATTTCGATAAATAAAATGTACATATACGTCCTCCTCTTCTCTTCTCTTCTCTTATTAGATACTAAATTTGGGTTGATATTTGTCAAGTTATACAAAGGCTTGTTAGAGTCTTTCAGGGAGCGCGTAAACTTTCATAATTGTATTAAAATTTCGTTGCACGAAACTTTATGATTAAAGATAGTTTACCTGTAAGATATAAGAGCATCTTACCTAATAAGGGTAAATCCGATGCATTTTTTTTTTTAATCATTTACACTGTTTGCAGTTGGACAAACATTTTCTACACAGGCTTACTCCAGTTTATATAATGCAATTGAACAGATATATCGATGGCAATGCTAGCGTTTCAGAGCCTATTTTTAATGCTTTATTCATAATATGTGCTGGGCCTTTTTTTTATGGAAAACGTAAGGCAAACGAGCGTTCGGGTCACCTGATGGTAAGTGATTACCGCCGCCCACAACCCCGTGCAACACCAGAGGAGCTACAGGTGCGTTGCCTGCCTGTAAGGTGGTTTGGGCTCCGGAGCCCGGCATTACCTGATGCGAAACGCAGCGGCATAAAGCCACTACTTCACGCCGGTTTTAAATGCCGGGGGTGGTAAAGATCCGGTCGAGTCTGCCCATGCGTGTTGCCATTGCTGGTGACGTGACTCCTCCACACGTACTTTAGTGGCCTCTTACGACACCAGTACCAGGATGATCCTATTCTAGGCCGGGATCACACGGCCTTTTATTTCTTTTAAATTTGTTTTAAAACTTAGCAATGTACTTTTGACCTCACCAACTTTTCGATTCTTGGTATAACATTTATGTTGGTTATTATTTTGTAAGTTTTACCATAAAATATTATATTTTTGTAGTGGCATACTAAAAATATTAATTAAACTATTTTTTCTTCATTTACTAAAGGAATTATTCCTATAACAATAAAAATAATGTACCGAACGTAATCAAATTTTTATACATTTCTACTGTTCTGATTATAATTTTGTAAAATTTTGATATTTTTATATGTTTTGTTATACTTTATACATTTAAATAAAATTAAATTTTAATATAAAGCAAATATAATAATGAATTATTCAATATTAACATATGGTTCTCCATTGTGATAAAAACATACCTACTCATTGACTCACATTTAAAATGTACTGTAGCTGTTAAAACGAGTGCTGCTATGATAACAAGTGAAAATAAACACTTAAAACAACATGCATAATATTATGTTAAGCAATAAAATAACTGATATTTGCATAAATAAATTTTAACAGCTAATATTTTTCGCTTTTTTGAAATAGTTTGGCAAAATGGAAGGCTTATAGGATGACCTTGTTGTACGCCTCTCCGTCTGTCAAAAGTATTTTCTCGAGATCATGTAAATTAATCGATCAGAAATTAATATTAAATATTCAGGTCTACGGTCCCTTAGTACACATAAAAAATCAAGCTTCTGAGTCAACGCAATCAATGTTTATGTTAATACCGTTTATGTATGGTTTTTGCTGCATTTATTATAAAATTCTCCGCGTAATCAAAATCTATAGGGTACTTTCCATACTTTACATACTTTCCTACTAATCAACTAATGAAATTTGGTAAGAACTGAGAATTTGCAAAACAAAAAAAGGAAAAAAAATCGAAAAGTTCGAAATTAAAAATTGCTATATTAGGAATCTATAAATTTGAATGAGAAGTATAGACATTTCATAGAAAGATAAAATGCGTAGGAACTATAAGAACACACTATAACAATTTAGGAAAATATGGACTACTGGGCTTGAATGAGACTCATGATCGGTTTGGGGTCGTGTGAGCCCCCACAAAGCGACAAAATGCCTTGGGTGGGAAACATCGGCGTGGTCGGCATAGGGTGTGGAGAGGTATGCACCCGGGAGTTAACAATTCCTCTCTAGACCATTCAGTTCCGTGGAGTCACCACTCCCAAATGGATCGAGCTTCAAGCTCCCCTTCTTCAAGCTCCCCTGTGGGCTTTATTAGTGTTAGTAGGATATCTGAAGATTAATTTGTTCATTTTCAAAATCACAACAATACTTGTTGTGATTTTGAAATGGTCGTTGTTGTTGAACAGAACTTAGAGACGTCGTTCAAAAGGAGACGTTAGTATAATCTTGAGAACTCGCTTGTGTTAGTATCCAGTGACAATGTATTGTCATATGTACGGATGTATGCCATTACAAAGTATTATACAAACAAATATGTATGTATTTAATTCAAAAAGGCAACATGAGTAGAAGCGAAGTTTGTGTGCATATAAGATTTAATAGCTTAACTTAAGTAAGATAATAATAGTTAAAGTTAGATACTTTAGAGAGACGAAAAGTTTACTCTTAAAATTAAAGTAATTTTGAAAAATAAGCCGATTGAATTATCTTGTACCTAAAAGTACTCAAACTGATTCTGGTGAAAATTGGACTGTTGCCTAATGTTCAATATGCCATATTTAAAAGCTTCACGTTGAACCCCGCAAATAGCTGGGTAGCATAAGGAACCTGGGAACCTCGTGTTAAGACACTCGGTTTCCCACTTTTCGCTCTTTTTCGACGCCAAAACGGAGATATTAAATATTTTATATATTCGAGTGAGAATCGAAACCACAATCTGTCGCATTTACAGTCAAACCATAACTTTTACTTTCCAGAAATTTATCGACAAACAAATACAAATACAAATAATATATACACGTGCTTAGAAATCTAAATATATTGGCATATTCAAATATTACTTCATATCAACATACACATCAAATTAATACGTTTCTTTAAGTCAATTAAAAATATTTACTTCAAAGGGTAACCAAACAAAAAACCCATCATTTGGTTTTACCAAAATATATTTCATACTTACCTACTTGTACCATTCTTACGAGTACATGGGTATAAATCAATGTAATCACAACACAAAACATGAATAGGCAATAAATTATATTCCATCCATTAAATTATAAATTATATTCTAACATATACCTCAAGGCCAACATTACATTGTAAAAATGGTTGTAAAACCATAATTTTTATAAATAATAAGCTTACCAATTATAAATGAAACAAATATTCAGCTAAATAAACAAAACTGTCACACTCAACGCATCGGCGAAACTAAAACTGAGTTTCCAGAAGCGTAATAGTACCGATGTTTGACGACGTAGATGCTCATGCGCAGGTTTTGTTAGTGTGCGTTAGTTGAGTATAGAGTATTATAGTACATTGTTTAGTTTTTTTTTATTATTTAGGTTGCTTGTTTTAATTAAAATAGTATTAAGTATTTTCTTATATTAAATATATATAAAAACTGATTCATAACTTAATAATTATACAAATGTGAAAGTTTGTGAGAACGTTTGTTGAACTTTCACGCAAAAACTACTCAACGGGTTTGAATGAAATATTATATCAATATAGCTTACATATTAGAATAATACAAAGGTTACAATTTATGTATAGATTTTGTATAATTTGGCTACAATTACATGATACAATTAAATAAGTTTAGCCACGTTTGGGTCGCTAGTTAAATATAAAAAATATATATTTTTTTAGTTCCATGCGATACCCTGCTATGTGCACACATACCGTACAGCATATAGAAGGACTCACAGGACGGACACTTCGGTTCCCCGCTTTCCGCCGGATTCTTGAGGCATTACTTATTGAGTGGCAGAACTCGATGCGTCTATATATTATAGGAAATATATATTAAAAATTTTATCTCTCAGTTGCTTTAACTTTTTTTTATCTTTTTAGCTTCACGCTGTATCCCACATATAGCAGGATAGGCATAAGGAACCTGGGAACTTCATATCAAGGGCGAAGCTGCGGACAAATTACTAGTCTAAAATAATGATTAATGAAATAAATTACAAAAAATGCTGATTGCTACATAATATTTGAAAAAAAATATTAGTTCAGTACACTCTGTGATTTCTACTCTGCAAATATCATACATGTGTGAGTTTAACCTTCTAGGAAAGTCCAGCGCAAAGTGCAACTCTGATACAAGGCGAGACGTCAATACTTATTTAAACGTTGTACATTGCGTATAGAACATCTCTTTATAAAAAAAAATCATACGAAACTAGCAATGAACACTTAATCTTATAAAAAACCGTTCGTTTACAAGAGTATATGTAACTCCATCTATTATTAGGCCAATGAATTAAAACCCATAGTATCGTTTCTTCGTACATTGTGATTGTGATAACTATTCAGTTTCATAATGATTCATTGAATCATTGTTTTGCTTATGGTATCAAAATATGAACCCAAATAAACTCTCTGTGTGGCATAAGGCGATATGAGTGAATGACGTATTTTTTTTATCTTTACGCATCATATTCATTATTAGCTTCCCGCTGTATCCCGCACTTGGGAGGGTAGGCTGAGGGAACATGGAAACATATTGATAAGACACTCCGTTCATTATAACACTTCCGTTCCTCATTTTTCGTTGAATTATGGAGGCATTGCGTTTTAAGTGCCGGATCTCAATGCCGCGCTTTGCGTCGTTGCCACGAATGAGGAAATGCAAAATATTAAATACTTCATTTCCTCTAATGGGAATCGAAACCACAACTGTTACCTTTACAGTCGCACGCTTGTGCCTCTGAGCCACGACGGCCGATAAACAAAAGGTTAATGTGAGCTAGCGACTACGTTGAATCGAAGATCATTACGTAAATTAGACTTTAAGTTTTTTAAGTGTTTTTTTTTAGAGTCACACTGTATCCCGCACACAGCAAGATAGGCAAAGGGAACCTAGTGTAAGACACTCCGTTCCCCACTGTCTGCCGGATTCTGGAGGCATTGCGTGTTAAGTGGCAGAACTCAACGCCGCGCTTTCGACACCAGAGCGAAGAAATGGAAATATAAATTTAAGTAAATATTTCATCTCTTCGAGTGGGGATCGAACCCACAACCAGTCAGTCGGTTTTACAGTCACACTATGTGCCGCTGCGCCACGACTGGCCTTTATGTATTATAGTGTACATATTAATAAAAAAATCGATATATCGGCCAGGTGCATTACCGGTGCATTTATAATGAACAGATGCGGCCGCCCCGTGAATGTTATATGAGGGCAAATCGTCAATCGAAAGATGGTTATAGGTATATTAAGAATTAAAAGTAATTTTTGAAGCTTTCAATTTGTTATTTTGATATTATATTATGGATTGTTTATATTTTAGTCCTTTATAGCTCAATAGAATAACATCTGAAAGTATAACCGGTGTTTCTGGTTTTGCCACTGCTCATAGAAATCATGATTAATATTTATTTATCTTGTTTTAATAGTCGAAGTTCTTATTTTTTCCTTGCGTTTAGTAACTTAGTGACTGTATTTATGAAGATCAGTCGACTCTTTTATACTAGGGTTAGGATGCCAATTATGAGATACCATTTCTATTTTTGACTATAAAAACAAAACTGTTACTTTTGAAGCTTTTTGTGATTTAGTTTTAGATAGAAAATTTAATGTACTTGAAATGTGTAATAGCTATTTAATGCTAAATTCAATATTTTTCTGGCTGTGTTGTAAAAAGTGAAAAATAACAGAAAAGAAGTCCAAGGTCTCCTATTATGAGATATTAGGGATCTCCACAGTCCTCATGAGCCCATTTAAAACAAACTTGACACATTTCTTTCCTCTTGTATCTTGGGAAAAGTTTCTGCTGCAGTAGGGACATTTAGCATCATATTCATCCCCACTGCTATCTGCGAGCTCAGGCATGTCATCGTCTTCGGAACTGGAACTAACTTCTTCAACTTTCTTCTTTTTAAAAGCATTTTTTCATTGTATGCTGTTTTTTATTTGTCCATTTCTTGTGCCCTTTCTTATTTTCTTTTTCTTACATTAAATTTAGGGATTTCTCTCGGAAATTCTTATACCGAGAAGCCGTAATTATAGAAGCTGTCTATCCATTCTCATTCTCAATCTCGCACGTTACAGAGTAAGCAGAGGGAACTTAGGAACCTAGCTTTGAAACACTCCATTCCCATAAAGACACTTCCGTTCCACACTTTCCGCTTAATTCTGGAGGCATTGCATGTTGAGTGCCTCAACTCAACGAAGAACTCAAGTATTACCTCTACGTATTATGGAGGTAGAGGCCAGCAGTGGCACATGGACACAAGCGTGTGATTTTGAACGACACAGATTGTGGGTCCGATTCCCACGCAACTTTGTATATGCAAATTTTATGACATATAAAAAATTAAACCTACCATCCTGACTTTTTTATATTAGTACTATACCACTACAAACACTTATCGTACATATCCTTTTTTATCTTTTGAATATATCTAATTTCCTTATCATATATATTAATTACATTATTATCTATTTATATACTCGATTAGTACCTATCATAAGAAAATATTATTTTTATCTTTACATTATTTTTTTATAATATTTTACTTAGAAATAAGTTAAAAAGCGAGTTTTTATATACACTAAATTCACTATTACAATATAATATAGGTACTTAATAACACAATTATTTTATAATAGGTACACACTAAACTAGTGTCTATTGTACATAATTTTTATATGTATTATTGTATTTTTTTTTTGGGTGTACAATAAATAGTTTATTATTATTATTAAACTATTATAAAAGAAAAATAATTTTATGTTTGTTCCCAAATTTATTGTGTTCCAATATATAGGTTTCAATAAAGGTTTTTTTTTTGTGAACTAGAACTAATTCAGAGATTCTGTTACATAAATCAAGTAAGACGTAAGAATTGAAATTAATTTCATGCATCATTGAAATGAATTGTCTATTTGCTTAATCTCTATATATAATAAGACAGTAAAAATATTTTGTCTGTACATTTAGTAATTTTGACTGAAATGGATAGAGGGACACTTAAAAATAATAATAGAAAGCAAAAAGATTTTTTTTTTTATTTCTTGTCTGTCTGTCTGTCTGTCGACATATTTTTGTCTACATTTTTCTCTGAAAGTAATGAACGGATTTACTTGAAAATTTCACCAATTGCTTTGTTTTAACTCGACTTAACTATTAAAGTTAGTAGTTCATCAAAATCGGTTCATTAAAAATAAAGTTATCGTATTTGAAAGAAGTCGTAATTAATTCAACACAGAGATAAAGAACGATCTTGAAAGAAATATCAAGTAAATACAAAGATTTTTTGGTTGGTTCGTTCATATAATATATGTAACTAATTTAAAAACTGTACAGGAGTTAATATGCAATTATTACAGTTATTTTACAAAGAATATTATGAATCCTTCAAATCAATAATTTAACATTTAAGGCTGTTTCTGAATGAGTAAATTAAATTATTCACTGACATCAGCATATTTAACAGAATATATTATATAGGTAAAAAGAACATAAAGTTACAAAAATATATAGGTGTAATAAATAATTAGCTTTATGTATATTTTATAAAATGAACTATGTAAATAAAATAATCATTTAGTTCAAAAACTTAAAAGAGGCCAGTCAAAAAATGTGACTGTAAAACCGACTGGTTGTGGGTCCACTCGAGGAGATGAAATATTTATTTAAATTTATATTTCAATTTCTTCGCTCTGGTGTCGAGGCAAAGGGTGGCGTTGAATTCTGCCACAACACGCAATGCCTCCAGAATTCGGCAATAAGTAGGGAACAGAGTATCTTAACATTAAGTTCCCTCTCCCTACCCTGCTGTTTGCGAGATACAGCGTGAAGCTGATTTTATTTATTCAAAAATTTAATTGTGAATGGGACAGTGGCAGACTGCAGAAACAATAACTGTCCGGACCTCCTATAGGTAGAATCTATTATTGTCAAAATGCGGCGTTGAGTTACGTCATTGAACACGCAGTGTTTCAATCCTAACACAAGGTTGTCTCGGCCTACCATGCTATATGCGGAATACAGCGTGAAGCCAAATAAATACATGTTATCATATCAATCAGAGTGAGACATAATCCTTTTCTCCGAGTAGAGATCAAAACCTACAACCACCGCGTTTACTGTTATTATCATCTTTAAGCATTTTTTATTATCAACATCTGTATTTACGTATATGAGAAATGAAAATGAAAAAGAATTTTTGCAGAGGCCGTCGTGGCGCAGGGGCACAATCGTGTGATTCTAACCTGACGCTTGTGGGTTCTATTCTCACTCGAGACAATGACTTATTATTTATTGATATTTTTATTTCTTCGCTCTTGTACCAAGGCAAAAACGCAGCGTTGAGTTCCACCAATCAACACACAATGCCCGGAAAATTTAAGGGAAAGTTAGGAACAGCCCCACTTAACACTAGGTTATCTGTGCCTGTGCCCGCTACATGAGGGATCCAGCGTGAAACTGGCAAAAAAAATTGCAACGATACATCTTGTCGCCCGATTTGTTGAACAATTTGTTCAAGTCTTACGATTTAATATGATATATATCTATCAACATGAACCTGAAGTTTCAACCGGAAAGATCTAATTAATGAAAAAAATATCTCAATGGTTTTGTTCTTTTAGTTTTATAAACTACTTTGGGACTGTTTCGATTTTACGTTTTTCGCACGAGTTTGAATTTCATAGTATTTTACAATAAAGGACGGCGTCCCTTCCTGCAAAAATTTCGCCCAGGGCGTTAGTGGTATTGGAACCGGTATTTGCTACCAGTTGTGAATGTATGTAGGTACCACCGTTGCCAGATTTTGTCTGGGGAAAAAGCGGAGTTTTTATTTCTGAAAAGTGATGAAAAAAAGTAAATAAAAACAATTCCCAAACTGCATTGAATGATTCACGAATAATAATAATAATAATGCTTTATTCAGTAATTAAATGTTACATATACACTCTAATTTTGATGAAATAAGGAAAAACAATACAACAATTTAGTAGAGGTGAGCGTTGGCAGCCGTACTAGTGTAAACTGTGTCACAGCTGTCAGCATCTTTGCCCCTTAAGACACTATTTCGATGACAAACGTGAAAATACTCATCAATTGCATATAATTATGATGACATAAGCAAAAATAAAGCAATGTAACAAAACGTTTAAATTAATTATTGAAAAAGAAGAAAAAAAAAACAACGAATAGCGGGATTATGTCGGTTCCGTTCAAGTTAATTAATTTTTTTTGCTAAAAATCATGACGTTCCGCTAAAATCGGGACGTCTGGCAACGTTAATACGTTTTAAAATTGTTTTTTTTTTATTTACTTTATTATTTTATTAAGTAACTAAATATAAATGATTTTTTAGCCATTTACTAATATAATATTGAAAAATTTTGACAACATTTATATGATCAATTATTGATTTATATATACATAAGAGTAATGATTCATAAAGTAATTTAACATATTATTATGTTTCATTTGAAAATTATAGATATTTATATACTTATTTTAACTTTAAAAAAGCAAGTCATCATGATGATGTTGTAAGAAAATAAACGCAATTGATAGTTAGAACTATTTCCATTCGGGGGAAATAATATTTCTCCGGTGTGGTTAAACAAAGTGCGGAGTTGAGTTCCGCCACATCATTTTAAGCAGCGTTCAAATGCAAACACTACGTTCGTCCTGCCTACCCTGCTATACGCAAAATAATTAATGAAATTGACAAAAATACATCAACAAATGAAAAAAAATCTTC
Source organism: Heliconius himera (assembly GCA_021202915.1). NCBI lineage: Eukaryota > Metazoa > Arthropoda > Insecta > Lepidoptera > Nymphalidae > Heliconius > Heliconius himera. Next base: position 19,388 of record JAJHJA010000847.1, read on the forward strand.
TCTCAAACAATTTCAACCTCTTACCAAAAACTTACATATTTACTTTGTACTCTTCTTTCCGCCCGAATTTGAGATATTACGTGAAGAGTGTCAGAACTCAACGCTGCGTTTTACCTCGTTACCAGTTGTTAGGAAATAATAATATTATTTTAATCCCCCCAAGTAGGAATCGGACCCACAACCGTCGTGACTTATCTAAACACCAAATTTTGTAAAGAATTTTAAAATCAGCTTAACGCTGTATCGCCCACAGCAGAGGAGGCAAAGGGAATTAATTTTCCACTGAATTCTTGAGGCATTACGAGTTGAGTGGTGGAACTCAACATTGTATATTGCCTCGTTACCAGAGCGAAGAGATGAAAATATTAAATATTTAATTCTCCCAAGTGGAAATCGAACCTTGTACTCCTAGGCCACGGTGGCCCCACGCCTCATCCACTTACTTAAACACCAAATTTTGTGAAGAATTTTAATAAGTTCTAACTAAGTTTCGAATCATTTTTCACTATGAAGGCCAAACATTAAGCATCTCAGACTATCTGACTGTTCTAGTCCATTAATAACACACGATGCCTTATTATTAAAGTGCTCTATGAAAAATGACAAGAATGAAGCTGAAAACTTAATATTATATATTTTTATATGAACTAAAACTAAATTCACATGTAAATGTACCTACTAGAAAATCGAAATAATTTTATAGTAGTAAAAGCAAAGTAAAAATTTTATTTAGATCAAAAATTAAATAAGTTTCACGCTGTATCCCGCATATAGCTTAGTGTCAAGACACTCTCTTCCCCACTTTCCACAGAATTTTTCGAGACATTGCGTTTTGAGTGTCGGGACTCAACGCCGGGCTTTTGCCAACAAATATATAATACTAAGAAGAAGAAGAAATCTAAGAAGCTGGGAAATTTATTTGGCCCAAAATATAGTTTTCAATTTCTCTGTGTCTTTTCTGTCTTCAAGAATCTATTTCAATAGATATGGAAAGCAGGACAAAAGTAAGTATTAATACTATAAATAGCATTTCCTACTTTCTGCCTATTTTTATTGTTGAATGGTGAAAAGTAGGTATGTATTATTATCTCCAAGACAACTAGCTCTGGAGCTTTTAATAATAATCTTTCTTCACAGTGAGACAGCGTCCGAATGGAAACTGTGCTTGTAGGTTTGATCCCCACTCGAGAGAATGATTATACTTAAATTATTTCAATTTCCATGCAAAGCGCAACCTTGAGTTCCGCCATTCAACACACAATGCCTTCAAAAATTCGACGGACAATCGGGAACGGAGTGTCTTAACACTAGGTTCCCTCTGTCCACACTGCTGTGCTGGATACATCGTGAAAATAAAAAAACAAAACGAAAAACAATCTATTCAGATAGATATCCCTTGCCATTTAAGATAATTCGCGTGACACACACTACTTTACTCCAGCAAACCCGCGCTTCTGTCAGGTATGGTTAAATTTATGCATTGCTAAATTGAAATATTGCACCGAGATTGCTAATATACCTACGTTAGAACTAACTTTATTAAGCCGTATATTGTTGTGAATAATGAACGCGATGGCACGTTCAGGTCCCTTGTAATTAAAGATATATGGACTATAAACTGTTGATGGTTAATTACAATATTCTGGACTATTTAGATGAAGTTAAGTTATAAACTTAATTTTGTGGTTTTGCTTATGTATGCTGCTTGAGTTGTTTATGTTTTAGATGTTTTCAGCTTCACGCTGTATCCCGCTGCTAGGACTGCTGGTAGGCCGAGGGTGTCTGGGAACCTAGCGTCAAGACACTCCGTTCCCATTAGGACTAAGAGATTGTGACGCATCCATAGCGTCGTCGTCGATATTTCATTTCCTGGAATAGGAATCGAACCCACAACCTGTCGCGCTTACAGTCACACGCGTGTGCCCCTAAGCCACGATTATCTTGTTTTAGTAATTATCTCGTTATGATTATACAAAAATATAGATATTGGGTCCTGCACCTAACTATCGATATTTTAGGTACCACTATTTATTTACCTTATGAAGTATGACTTGTTGTGTTGGTGAGATAAGATATTCTCTGCTAACCCTTACAAACTTAACTCTAAAAGCTACCACGTCCTAACCCACTTTATACCGTGTTGAAAATCAGAACTCAACGCCGCGCTTTGATCTTCTTTACAGATCGAGGAAATGGAAATAATCTGTTCTCTCATTTTGGGAACCGAACCCACAACAATTTAGTTTTAAAGAGAGCAAATTTCTTAAAACCCTCCAAGATTCTTTTAAGGATACATAAGTAAAAAGTAACTACCAACGTTTATATCAAATACACTTTCTAAAGTCCAAAAAGAAATTTTAAGTCGAACTGCGGCTAAATAATGCCAGGTAAAGGTCGGTTTAATTAAGAGCTGTACGTACCTGTCGTTTACAGTAACAAATTATAGCGTCCACTAATATTGTTAATTCACTTATTACATAAATGAGGCCAAGCGTGGCGCAGGTGTGACTGTAAATCGACTGGTGGTGGGTTCGATCCCCACTCGAGGAGATGAAATATTTACTTAAATTTATATTTCCATTTCTTCGCTCTGGTGTCGAGGCAAAGGGCGGCGTTGAGTTCTGCCACTCAACACGCAATGCCTAAATTCGGGAGAAAGTCTTAACACTAGATTCCCTCTGCCGGGTAGGCAGACTGCGGGATACAGCATGAAGCTGATTTTATTTTGTAATTTATATAAATAAGTAACTTGGCTTATTTTTAATGTATGGAAGTGATTGAGTAGACTTTGTACGTGAATATGTGAAAACAGTTGGTGTTGTTTTTTTATATTTTTTGACTATAGTTTGCAGTAAATATTTATGATAATGAGGCCAGTGGTGGGGCAGTACCTACTACGCGCACAACCGCGTGATTAACCTTGATTAAACGTGTGAGTAACCACAGCAGGTTGTGGGTTCGATTCCCACGCGAGGAAATGGAATATTGAATATTTTCATTTCGTCGCTCTGGTGTCACGGCAAAACGGCGAGTTAGTTACGCCACTTAGCAAGCAATATCTCCTAAATTGGGCAACGTTATATTTGTACACGATGGTTACGCATTAATAATTTTTATAATAAAATTTATCAAGCTTAGTTAAGGTGTGCTTTTAGAATAGAAATAATGTATCACACGACATTCAATGTAAATATATATGTTTACGAGGTCATGATGGTGCAGTGGCACCAAAACGGACAACAAAACACAGCGTTGAATTTGGTACTCAACACGCATTGTATTCAATTTGGGAGGAAAATAGTGTACGGAGTGTCTGGATAATAGGTTCACTCTGCAGATCAAAATTTAAAAAAATATATCATTTAAATAAAATCAGTTTCACGCTGTATCCCGCACACAGCAGGGTAGGCAGAGAGAACATAGTTGCGTGTCAAGTTGCGAAACACAACGCCGGACTTTTGCCTTGGTGTCAGAGCGAAGAAACGAAAATATTAAGAAACAACAATTCATTTCCTCGAGTGGGGATCGAGCCCACAAGCTTCGCGTTTCAGTCACACCTTGTGCCACTGGGCCACGACGGCCAAAAGTTAGTTTAGTTAGTAGGCGTAAAAAAAGTTTAAATGATAATTTTATTCAATCTAAGAATATAAACTAGAGCAACCCTCTAAACATTCAAAATAACATTTGCTCCATACAGATTTGCATTAGCTATTACCAAATCCATACAGTAAAAATTAAAAATCACTATACCATAATGATCGACAGTAGATAACTAGTTAATTATGGTCCATAAATCAGGAAGATTAAATTAAATCGTAATATAAACACGAAATGGATTAAATTTATATCTAAATTGATATGCATTTTAAATACATGCATATATGTATGAATGTCGCTGACCAAATGGCGATAATTATACGGAAATACTGATTAGAGAGCGTCGTTCAGTTAATTATTTATGGCGTATATGTATAATTATATATAAATTGCGTCGTGGTGCGGGATACAAGGGTGTGGGTTCGATCCCCACTAGGGAATCATTTCCCTAGTGGGGATCGAACCCACACCATAGCGAGCGAACCCCACCAGAGCGAAAAGCGATAATATTAATAAATAAGAATTCATATTCTTATCTCTATATCTTATAAAATAAGAACGCATTTCGTCTCTGTCTGGCCTTTCTAAGCGATCTTCTTCTAAACCACCCAACGGATTTTGATGCGGTTTTCACCATTAGGTAGAATATTTCTCAGGGAAGGTTTATATATCGTTTATTATATGTATATTTTATTGTAATTTGACATAAATATGATAAATGTGCATAAAGTCCTACCCGTTGAGACACTTTCACGCATGCGCTGCTTTAATGGTAAGTCCTACATGAAAATAATGTACTAGAGTATTATTCCTCTTAACAAGATCTACAAAAAAGTCAGCGACAGCATATTTGTATCTTCTAAGGATAACATACAGTGAGTATATTTCTGTCTAAAAATAGTAATTTGAATATATTTTTTATTGTGAGGGATGTTTGTCTATAATGGTATCAATCCTTATCCTTTTAAATACTTTATTAAGTTTCTACGTTAAACGAAGATAAAATTTGCTCTTTACACTAATTTGAAATTACGAATAGTTTTAGAGAAAAACGCATTTAATTATTGACACATCACGCCGGCTATAAACCGCAGTTTTGGCGCAAGTTTCACTTATTACCTTACTCTCAGCATATAAATAAGTATATTAGTTACGTTGGCCATTTAATGGAGATCAAAACTGTCTTTTACTGTTTTTCATTTTAATAAGTACTTTAGAAGTTGTTACAATATCAAAAAATCCTTGCTGCGAAACGGCTCACCACGCGCCATGCGTCCCCCCGCGCCCCGCGACGCGTCCGACCGACCGTCGAAACCGAGGGTCTCTCCTGACTGAGTTGACCGCCTAAATGGCATTTGATAATCCTTCCAATTTCATACTGTGTCAACGCCCAGATGTCGTCAAAAGTTAATTTAGAAGCGATTGCACGTATTTTGGGGTTATCCAATAATTATAATTTATTTCAACGCGACATAGTTGGTTACATCTTTCGTTTAAGTATTTTTGGGTAAGAGAATAGTAGGTAGTCTGTTGTTTATAATTTCTTTCGTTAAAGTTTTCTATTGTTTGTGTCATTTGTTTAAGTGAGTTTTTTCAAACAATTGAAACATCCTTATTGGAACTACGAAAACGCGGGTTGAATTAAGGTTTAAATAATTTTCACATTAGTAATCTTAAGTGTTTTGCAAACATAGGTACATTACATGAATAATTCCGTAGTTAAGCGGGCGAAGTCGCGAGCGGGTCGCTAGTTTATTAATATTATCGCTTTTCGCTCTGGCACCAAAGCAAACTGTAAACGATAAACCGTACACCGTGCAACTGTAAATGCGACGGTTGTGGGTTCGATTCCCACTTGGGGGAAATAATTTAACGAAATTTATATATAGGTACAGCTTCACAATGTATTCCTCATATAGTAGGGTAGGCAGAGAGAACTTAGTGTTAAGTTAACTCCGTTACCCAGTTTTCGCCAGAGTTACCAGAGTGAGGATATTAAATGTTAAATATTTCATTACTCAAAATGGGAATCGAACCTACAACCGTCGCGTATACATTCATGTTTGTGCCCCTACACCACGACGGCATCTAATAATTCATTTTTCAAATATTCTTTATATTATGAATGAAACTCACATCCATTGTATTTATAGACTCCGTTTGCTCTACGATGACTTTGTAATTTCAAAAACTATAAAAATACACTGCGGATCTTATTGTTCGCTGAATTCTGGAGGCATTACGTGCTGACTGTCGGAACTCAACGCCACGTTTTGCCTCGACACCAGAGCGACGAAATAAAAATATTAAATATTTCATTTTCTCTACTGGGAATCGAACCCACAACCTGTCGCGCTTACAATTCTGCGCCACGACTGGCCTCTGAGACTTTAAAAAGTTAATATATTATTATTTTATTAATGCAGAATTGTAGCACAAGTGCAATCAAATTAATAGACTCGTAATTTAAACAATGTAGAATCTAATTAACTTTATTACTTTCTAGCATGCATTTTCGTCTTTTGCATATTCCATATTTTAATATGAAATGAAATTTTCGTGTAAATTTCCTTTATGCATATGTTGTGGAATAAAATTATGTATATAATATGCAAAAATTAAAATATATTATATTATATGCATTTTACTTAAACTTTATTAAAAAAATAGCTTTACGTATCAAGGCATGCAGATCGAACCTATTAACGTAACGCACTTCGCTCTTTATTTTCAATTTCAATTTTTGAGCTATTATGTGTTTAATGGCGGAACACTAGGACGCATTTTACCAATGCGGGAAAATAAAAATAAATAAATCAATTTCACACTGTATCCCGCACACTGCAGGGTGGGCAGAGGGAATCTAGTGTGAAGACACAAGACACTCCGTTCCCCACTTTCTGCCGAATTCTGGAGGCATTGCGTGTTGAGTGGCAGAACTCAACACTGTGCCCTCAACACCAGGGCGAAGGGCCAGGGCGATTCAAGTAAATACATTTTTTTTAAATATAATCTTTCTCCGGAGTTTTATAATTTAAATACATATTCCTGCTACAATGAAAATTTATAGAACACACAATTTTTATAACCAAAGGCTAAGCAATAATATAATCAAATCGAGAGATAAATAAAGTTACAAATAAAAAAAGATTTACATCACATGCATTTGCCAAATTACCTTTCCCCTTTACTACTATCACAATTATATTAAAATATGCTATAGGTTCTCAAAAGAATCTGAAGAATAATAGTAACTAACCCAGCACTTCAATTATTTAAGATATCAAAAGATCTCGGTAATGCTGGGAAAAACGAAAGTTGCGATCCGTTCGCATCCGAACAAACTGTCTTGACCCTTTTATAGAGAAAATAATTTTATTTTCAGAGGCCAACCGGTGTGCCTGTAAACGCGACTGGTTGTGGGTTCGATCCCCACTCGAGCAAATGAAATGTAGTTATTTACATATATATATATATATATTCATATTTTCGCTCTGTTGTCGAGGCAAAGCGCAGCGTTGAATCCCACCACTCAACACGTAATGCCTCTAGAATGGCAGAAACGTGGGGAAAGGTGTGTCCCTAACACACTAGGTTCCCCAGCATACCTGCTGTGTCCGGGGTACAGCGTGAAGTTGATTTTAATTAAATTAAAAATTTCATTCTGAATTAATTAAATGTCATTCAAACTTGTCGTCGGGTATTTGTAACCATTGATAGGGTATTTTTAAAACGTAGATAAAGATCTTTTACTATACTCCACAGACAGAATACTTTTAAAACAATTTATGGAGAAGTTTTATAGTATGAAACTTTTATACGGCGTTGAAGCTTTTTGTTCTAGAATGTCAGTAACAGTGTTATTGAATAAAAAAAGGTGAATTTACGTACTGACAAGTATTAAGGGGCTTAATGGGTGAAAAATTCATCAATTTTTTAGAAACATTTAAATGAAACGATCGTTTTGGTTGTGTTTTTAGTATAATTTTAAGAATAGTTCGTTTATTTGCTATTTTTTTAATTTCTTACTTAATTTTATTAAAACTCCAATATTGAGGCCAGTCGTGACGCAGGGGCACATAGTGTGGCTATAAACGCGACTGGTTGTGGGTTTCATCACCATTCGGGAAAAGAAATATTTATTTAAATTTATTAATTTTATATGGTGTCGAGCTTCAAAATTATATCATCTTTCTTTAACATTTTCGTCTAACAAAATAAAAGTATGTTTTACTTTTTGTTAAGTTAATTTATATTTGACTTTTTAATTTATTGTTTGAAGTTGGTTTTTTTTTGTTTAAAATTAATGTATTTACAAAATGTATATATAATTTTCTCGCTCCGAGAAAAGAAAGGCTTTGATTTCCGACAATTCCACGGAAAGTGAGGAACGAAAGTATATTAACGAACAAATTTCCAGTTATTTTAAAGCCAGAAGGAATCTTAGAACCTAGTGTAAATATCACTCTGCACATATTTTATTTTTAGAATAAATTGTTCACATTTTCTACATATTCGAATACAATACACTTTAATATAAGGATATGTCTAAATAAAGCCTCACTCGGGGTAACCGTTTTATGAAAAGGCACAACGGTTACTACTATGATAAAGGAAAATTGTCGACTTCATTTCTACAAAACAATTTTGTGCGGTTATTGAATTAGGGAAATATTTTGCGGGAGTTTTCGAGCTGTTTCTCATATTAGGGAAAAAAATATACTAGCTTGTATCCATGGCTTTCTCCGCGTTGGTGTTGTTAAATTTCCGTCAATGGTTGTTAAAAAATTAAATAATGGAATTCAATTAATACTGTAATATAATTTTATAAAAAAAGTGACACGTCACGTAACTACTTATCATTATAATATTCTGAATTCCGCATATACTGAAAGATTTTAACGCTAAAGTGTAATTCAAGCAATGCATAGTTTTCGGAGGACTAACGCCCAATATTAATAACCTATCTCCAATGTCAATCTTCGAATCTCTAGATTGGATAGATATATGGAACAATCGAAGATTGACGTCGGAGATAGATTATTAATATTGGGCGTATATATGGAACAATCGATTGACGTTGGAGATAGGTTATTAATATTGGGCATAAGCCAGCGTGGCTGAAGTATTTAAGTTATAACAATTATAAAATTGAAACATTAAGTTCTGTCACTTACAAACCATGTCTCTCTGAAATTGGGCGAAAACTAGTGAATGGTGTCTTAACACTAGGTTCTCTCTACCTACTTTGCATTGCAGGCAAAAGCGTGAAGTTGTAAAAGAATGTATGGTATGGTTTAATTCAATCATCCGAAAAGAAATATGTTAAAGAGTGGAAACTGGAAAGTAGCGTGACAAACCAATAAGCTTTATTTATTTACGCTGCTTAAGCTTTATTTAAAAGCTGAATAAATAGTACGATAAAAAACTATGAAATAGAATTATTATTTCCATAGGAAATGTTTATGAATTGTGTCATACCCTTCATACATGTGTATGTAAATGTGATATGGCGGTTTCTGCCAAATTGGCATCGGAACTATTTGATCATGATGAAAATACTTTTTTATTCCAATGATATCTAAAACTGAGGCCGGTCGTGGCGCAGCGGCACGAGGTGTGACTGCAAAAACCGACTGGTTGTGGGTTCGATCCCCACTCGAGGAGATGAAATATTTACTTAAATTTATATTTCCATTTCTTCGCTCTGGTGTCGAGGTTAAGCGCGGCGTTGAGTTCTGCCACTCAATGCCTCCAGAATTCGGCAGAAAGTGGGGAAAGGAGTGTCTTAACACAAGGTTCCCTCTGCCTACCCTGCTGTGTGCGGGATACAGCGTAATAAAAATAATAAAAATATATATATATCTAAAACTATGACAGGGACTATTTACGATGATTCTTATTAAATTGCTTGTGGCTTTTTTGTGTGATTGTTATCATTTTTTGTCTAAATTCAGATAATATTATACAGAAACACATATATTACAACACATATATATAATATTATACATAAAAATGCAAATGGAATACTCAAGTAAATTCTAGAAATGATAAAATTTAGCTTTGAGATGTAGACGGTTAAACTAATAACGTAGTATTCATCTGCTTTTCAGATTTATATAAAGGTAATTGTATTAAAATATTGTATTTTCAAAAATCTTAGATAATCTTGTATGTTTTTAACGTGTTTAGTGTTATTCCACACTTAGGAAATCCGTTCAAATTTTTATACGTTTTCTTAATTAGTATTAATTTTGTATGTACAAATTTGTTGTAAATATGGAACATATATATTCCTTAAATTAAATTTTTACTAGCTTTCTACTAAAGAAAATGATTACATAGTTCACATGAGACGTAAAAAATAAAGAATGATTATAAAGGTAATAAGTTATTCTAACAATAATATAATGTTCAGCAATAATGAAGAAAAAAATGTCACGAGTAATGTAAGAGAAAAAATGGACAGACAGAGAAAGATTGATAAGGTAAAGCATACGATTAGTGAAGACTTCACTTAGTCTAAAAAAGATGTTTCTTTAAATGTCATCACATGGAACATTTTTATTTAAATTATTGGTGTGCTGCTATTTCAGATAAAAAACAATATAATCATATTAAAAATAATTCATTAGAAGCAGTGCAGCTTTCCCAAACCTATCTGATTAGACTTGCTTTACACTTTTAAATAAAGGGACCCTTTGTATATACTCGTACAAGATTCACTACCCGAGATTAAAAAAAATACAATTACCTTTATATAAACGTGAAAAGAAGGACGCTGAGGTATTAGTTTAACCGTCCACATCTCAAAGCTAAATTTTATCATTTTCAGAATTTACTTGAGGACACCATTTGCATTTTTATTCTAGACAAACGACCTGCTGTCGCGTAGATTAGGCTAAGTAAATTATGTGGTCACAGGTCAACGAAACCGACCATTGCGTCTGTTTAAAAGCTTAACTCAAAAGATATATGCATGTACTATAATATTTATTTTATTTTATTTATTTATTTATTTAGATTCACCAGTGGTAAATTACATTCATTTTACAAAAATATTAACATTTTAATTCTATATTACTACTAAATGCATTACCTTTTAAGGCGAATACCTCATGCAACATAGGAGACTAGTGTATAAAAGTAAAAAAAAAAAAGTATATATATTAATTATTGGTAAAGTCTAACTACATAAATTTAAAAAGGATAAGTTACTATAATTTGTTAAGAAAAAAAAAAATAACGATAATGGTAAAAATTACATAAGTAATAAAAATAAATATCATAAAAGAGAAATAAGAAACAAGAAAATATCAGGGGCGTTTTGTTGCGTTTCTGCGAAATCTAAGCACAGAGTCTCTAAATGGATCTAAGGCGCAATCCACGTTTAATATTTTACAAAAGCGAGACATAGGGGAATTTTTACCTAAAATAGATCTCCGGAAAGGTACTTCGAGAAGGTTAGACGGCATGCGTGTACTTCTAGGCACTTTAAAGCAGAATGATTGTACTAAAGAGGTATTATCATATATATTATTTATGCTTTTGTATAAGAAAAGCGAATCTAATATTTCTCTTCTTTTTTCTAAGCTGTCTAACCTAAAATACACAAGTCTATCTGCGTAGCTTTTTAGTGTCCTCGATTTACCTAACGAAAAGGCAAGATGGTATAAGAAACGCTTTTGTAGTCTCTCGATTCTCAGACAGTGAGAAGCGTAATGAGGTCTCCATACAACACTTGCGTACTCTAATATACTCACTACTAAGCTCTTGTATAGGGATATTTTAGTACAAGCTTTTTTAAATATTTTAGAGTTTCTTATTACAAATCCAAGCATTTTACTGGCCTTACCAATAATGTTGTCTATATGAGGCACAAATGTGAGCTCCTTATCGAAGATAATACCCAAATCTCTAATTGTTTCTACTGTATTAACAGGAGAGCCCCCTATGTAATATTTAGTGGATGTTAGTCGTTTCTTCTTTGTAAAAGTTATATGAGAGCATTTATTGGTATTAAGTATCATGCCATTCAGCTTACACCAATTATATAGGCTTGTTAGATCCTCCTGTAGTAAGCGAATATCGTTTGGATTATAGATAGTTTTGACAAATATTGTTATACAGTTACATGAAACAGCATCTACGGAATGTTTTTTTTTAGTATTATGTTTTTAACTAATATATGTAAGAATCTTGTGCTGATGAATTTGAAAAGATGTTTCGGGATATAATAAGTGCTCGCCCAAATAAGGGAGGTAGTTAACGCAAAGGAAGAATGGGTCAGAGTAGAAAGAGTAAGAAAGGCTGAAGATCGGAAGGTTATACTGGGCTACAGTTCCGGGAGTGGAAAAGGGTCAGGGGGAGATTAAGGACAGCTAGTGATCGGTTGATTGTGGAGGAGGTAAAGAACAAGGACCCGATTCTGATTCTCTGGGCGGTCCTGGCGTTTTACACGTACGCGATATTATGAGTGCCCTGAAAAAACAGAATAGGGGTTTTCGACGGTATCTCTGACGACGAATTTCCGGCCGAAGTAAAGTTCCATCTAAAAGTACGGAACCCACTGATTTCTCGCCACTCGTGCAGTGCTCCCTCTCTGCTGCCTGGACTAACGGCACGGTAAGCGGTTCTGTAAAGAAACTGCGCCACTTTGGGGGACCCTAAAAGAAGACCAAGTGCGAAAGTTGGCTCGTCAGTGCACCACCATCAGTACAGAAGTATCGTAATGAAGACGCAGTATCCTAACGTTAGGTTAGTTGGTTCCCTCTGCCTACCCTGTTAAGTGTGGAATAAAGCGGCAAGCTACATAAAAATCTTTTCAAATGCAAAGTTCATGAACTAAACATAATGAAGCGACAACAAGGGGATTAATCTCGATTACTCAAAAAATCTTTGTTAAGTAAGTAGATTAGATTAACCAACAAGTATAGTAATTGTGACCCTTTTGCGTATGTATTATATGTAAAAAGGTCGTCCTAATCTCGTTTGAAAGGAGAACCTTAAAATGTTTTTATTCGAGAACGACGCAATTTTGAGGCAATGCTAATTTAACTGGATTTAAATTTTGTGATTTCGTTGATGGCGTTGACCAAATCATTGTGAGAAATAGGAATAAAAAAAACGTTATAATAGTGATATTGAAGATATTGTTGTTAAGATTCTATATTTTTTTTATTTTAATAACTACTACTACGAAACCTAGTGCTAAGACACTCTCCTTTTGTTGTGGCAATTCCGTAGCCCACTTTCCACCGAATTCTGGATTCACTGCGTACCAAGTAGCAAAGCTCAACTCCGCAGCTTTGTCTGCTTTCCAGAGCGCAGCAAATGAAAACATTAAATATATCAATCCCTCAACTGGGAATCGAACGAACGACGATCGAAAATATGAAACGTTTATAGTTACACTTTTTGCATATTTCTTGAAAATATACGTGTATAATTTTAAAATATTTGGATTCTATGAATTTATCAAAATTAACAAATTTTTGACCTCCATAAAGCTAATGCATGAATTGGTTATTTTGTTTAACGAAACCGGGCGGCATTCGTTCCTGCTATGTATGACAAATATAAACATTCCCACCGTCGATCTGTAAGTCAAACACAAACAGTCACTACTATACGCCAATACTACTTGTGATCTGTATCGCAATATCTGACGCCGGTCAAATATTATGAGGACTTCGTGGCCCAGTTGAATATAGTTTTTATCATTCAACATATCGTTTTATCGTATCGATGATAGTAGGTTTGATCTCGTTAAATTTCTATAAATGTCACTAAATATTTAAGGGAGGTAGGGTAGTACCATTTCCCACTATCCACCAAACTCTGTAGATTTGCGAGTCAAGAGGCGGGACTTAACGAAGCGCTTTGCCTTGTTACCAAAGAGAGATGGAGTGTCCAAGCACTTAAGGCAGGGAGAACCTGGAAGGTTTTCTCTGCCTACCTAGCCATGTGTAAGATACCTGCTTGCTATGGTATAAACAGATTTTCTGCACGTGACAGGGTAGACAGAGGGAGGCGTGTAATTAAAACCTAAAGGATACAAGGACCATAACCGTATTATGAAATTTGGCACGAAGTGAGTACTTTCAAAACAAATAAAGGAATAAATCGAGAAGTAAAAATTATAAATAGGTATTTAATAAAAAAAAACCATTACAAATTTATATTTGTAGTTATTTACCATATAAAATGAGTGCATATCCCCGCAAGCTTAAGTTTGTCAATTACAATCCTGAAATTGGAACGGCAGCCTCGGTGAGTGAGTCTTTATCATAGACCTAACTTCAATTCAATTTTATTACAGATAAAGTTATTTGAGAAACAAACAAATAAAATCCTGTTTATTTGATCGCATACATCATAATATGTAGAATACTAAACAACTCAGAACGTCTGTAGAAATCGTATACCTTTGTCTAGTACACTCTATATTTTATTTCTATCGAATTTGTTACGTCATAAAACATTACTGGAGAAATTTTATGAAGTTTCGCATTCGCATAGGACTGTATATCGAGAGCTACCTACCATACATACATATATATATTTCGTGAATATAAATTCGGGAACCCATATTATTTTACTATCCAGTTTTCACATTCGTATCATATATACCTATGTTCGTAAAATTGTCTTGTTTAGTTAAGAAAGGTATTTTTATTTTAGTACATGGATGTAGTTGGAAAATATACGGGTAAGGTAAAGCATAGCGTATATACTATTATTATACTATTTATATATTTTTTTCGTCTATCGTCGTTTTATTATATTAGTATAGACTAGACGAATTTTTACCGTTTTAAATATATTAAATAAAAATGCTACAAAAAATATATACATTTATAGCGATGGTTATTCTACGTTATTTATTATTTTAGCTTAGTAAGGTGAAAGGTTCCTCTTTTCATGTGTGGTCACTAAATGAAGTGATGTATAATAAAATTATGATAATATAAATTTTAATTTTAAATTTATTATCGGACTGTGAAAAAGGTATATTATGAAATGAAAATATTAAATATTTATTTTCCTGTTTCCAATCGAAACTACAACCTATCGCGTTCACAATCAAGCGTCTTTCTTACTTAATTTATCCTTCGATACCGATTCTAAAAGCGTTGTAGACTAAGCATCAGCCATTTTTTTTATATATGTTTAAGAGCTGCAAACTACAGATGATGAGTTGCATCCACAGGCGGTGTCCATAATTTGCATCCAAGAACGTGGAACGTGCGTATGGCTTAGTGGTCAGAGCGCCTGGTCGGTTTTCAGGAGGCGCAGGTTCGAGTCCCGCTACGTTTCAAATTTTTATACGTTTTCTAAATAAGTATTTTTCGTTCCTAAGTGTAGAATAACACTTTAAAAATTTTACAAATATACTATTTTTGTATATTAGTTACTTCAATAAATAAAAGCAAAGATTAAGTAAATTATAATCAAATAGATTTAAATAAGTTTTTATATTTGAATAACATGCATTTGCCAAATTAACTTTTACCTTAAAAACTATCAAAATCATACTAAAATATGTTGTAGGCTATCAAAAAAATCTGAAGAATAAAGGTAACTAACCCAGCACTTCAATTATTTAAGATATCACAAAAGATCTCGGTAATGCTGGGAAAAACGAAAGTTGCGATCCGTTCGCATCCGAACAAACCGTCTTGATCGTTTTATAGAAAAAAAATATTATATTCAGAATTAATTAAATGTCGTTCAAACTGATCGTCAGGTATTTTTAAGCCACTGATAGGATATTTTTAAGACGTAGCTAATGATCTTTTACTGTAGTCCACAGACGGATTACTTTTAAAACAATTTGCGAAGAAGTTTTATAGTATAAAACTTTTATCCGCCGTTGATGCTTTTTGTTCTAGAATGTCAGGAACAGTGTGATTGGATAAAAAGAGACGAGTTTACGGACTGACAGGTTTTAAGCGATTTAATGGGGTATAAATGTCATTATTTTTGTTAGAAATAATTAAATGATACGATCGTTATGATTGTGTTTTTAGTACATTTCTTAAGTTCAATCATTTAAGTTTGTTGTTTTGGAAATTAATTACTTTCTTATTATATTACTCAATTTTTATAAAGACATGAGTAATAAGGCCAGTTGTGGCGTAAGGGTATAAGCGTGTGACTGTAAATGGGGCAAGTTGTGGGTTCAATTCCCATTTGAGGAAATGAAATATTTATTATTTTATTTCTTCTAGTAAAGGGTTTATCAACACGCAATGACTAACAAATTCGGCAAGAAGTGAGAAACCGAAGTAAATTAATGAGAACAGAGTATCTTAACACTAGGTTCACAGGGTAGGAGGCATAGGTTGTCAGGTTTCCTACGCTTCCTACCCTGCTATTTGCAGGATTTCCTACACCACAACGGCCGGAAAAGTAAACCCTATACATATATTTTATCTTAGGACTAAACTTTATTTTCATTTTCTACATATTTGAGTACAATTCATTTTAATATGAGGATATGTCTAAATAAAGCCTCACTCGAGGTAACCGTTTTGTGAAAAGGATCAACGGTTACTACTATGATAAAGGAAAATTGTCGACTTCATTTCTACAAAACAATTTTGGGCGGCTATTGAATTAGGGAAATATTTTGCCGGAGTTTCAGAGGCGTTTCTTATATTAGGAAATTATGTATTAGCTTGTACCCATGGCTTCGTTCGGGTTGATGTTCTTAAATAACCGTCATTGATCATTAAAAAATGTGAATGAAATAATGGAATTCAGTTAATAATACTGTAAAATTATTTTATAATATAAAACCTTATGTTTTATAACTTAATTTAGTTTCACGCTTTATCTCTAGCGTGGTAGTCGGAGGGAACGGAGCGCCAAAAGCTACTTTCTCTACATACCTCTTTCGCTTCGTCCACTGTTATTAACATCTTCAGTATCTTTGACACTGTGTTTTCGAAGGTCAACCGAGGTCTCCCCCTACCTCTCTTACTTCACTTCACTTTTCCATCATAAATCTTTTTTGCCATTCTTTCATCATTCATTTGTTCGACGTTCCCAAACCAGCTAAGCACATTCTTCTTCATTCACTCTGTGACATCCTTCATACCTGACTGCCATTCTGTGCATCTCTCCATTGTGAATTCGATCAGCTAAGCTGACTCCGCAAATCCTACGAAAAGATCGCAACTTAACTTATTTATTTATTTGTTCTAATATCTTGCCAATTAAGCTGATCTTGCAATCCGTCCTTTCTTCATATCTTTCAAAAATCAGAATCTATGTCTTACTCTTATGTATATATCTATCTATTATCTTTGTCTTTGTCTTACGTAACTTATAATTATAAAATATTCTTAATTCCTCAAATATTGAAAGGTTTTCTCACTGGAACCAAGACATCAGAGCTTAAGTATTTAAGTTATAATAATAATAAAATTGAAATATTGATTTTCATCACTAAACAAGCAATGTCTTTCTGAAATTATGCTAAAAGGAGGTGGTCTGTGTCTAAGCATTAGGCTCCCTCTGCCTACCTGCTTTGCTTACCAAAAGAAATGAGTAAAAGGCACTAAGGTGTATTTATTTACAAAAAGCCAAAAATACAGTAAGATAAAAAACTATGAAATATTATGGCTTATTCCCATGGGAAATGTTTATGAACTTTGTCATACCCTTCATACATGTGTATGTAAATGTGATATGGCGGTTTCTGCCAAATTGGCATCGGAACTATTTGATCATGGTGAAAAAACTTCTTTATTGCAACGATATCTAAAACTATGAAAGGCACTATTTACGATGATCCTTATTAAATTGCTTGTGGCTATTTTGTGTGATCATTTTGTTATTTTTTTTAGTCTATATTCAGACAATGTTACATATAAACATGTATACATAAAAATGCAAATGGAATACTCAAGTAAATTCTCAAAATAATAAAATTAAGCTTTGAAACGGTGACGATTAACGTAATAATGCAGCATTATTTTGGTTTTCACATTTATATAAAGGTACTAAAAATAAAAATGCTATTTCACAAGCAATACAATCATATTAAATAAAAATAATTCATTAGAAGCCAGTGCAACTTTCTCAAGCTTATCGGGTTCGACCCTTTGAACATACTCGTACAAGATTCACTATCCGAGATTAAAAAAATACAATATTTTAATACTATATTACGTTATATTATAAATGTGAAAAGAAGAACGCTGAGTTATTAGATTAACCGTCCGGTTAAAAAAAAAACATCTCACAGCTAAATTTTATCATTTTGAGAACTTACTTGAGGACTCCATTTGAATTTTTATTCTAGACAAACGACGTGCTGTCGCGTAGATTAGGCTAAGTAAATTATGTGGTCACAGGTCAACGAAACCGACCATTGCGTCTGCTTAAAAGCTTAACATAATATATTGTTACATATACAGGAAGTACAAGTGGAAGTGTCAGCGCTCCTTTTACGGGAACAGCATATAGGATGAAATATTTTAAGCCCCTACCTAAAGAAATTAATCAAGATATTTCAACAGTTTAGATGTAGGATTTTTTTTCATTTCACGATGTTTATCCATATCTGTATTTCGTGTGACGTAGTTACGCATAGATATCAATAACGTAAACATATACTAATACAAAAATACTACTAAAGGTTAATCAACTTTGAACTTTGCCGCCAATACCTATGGCTCGATTTCGGAATGAGGTGTATGCGGCAGTTTCCCTTTGATAGGTTTATCGGTGCGTGCTTCGTTCTTGACAAATGGTTTTTTTGTACAACAATAATTTTATTATTTATTTTGTTTAAAAAAAATACTTTTTCATTATTAGGATTTTTTAAAATTGTATTAAGCTTTTATAGAGTAGTTAAAACTGTGGTTTCATTTAAAGTGGTGCTGACACTTCCAACCTGTATAGTTGCATAAAACAGCATCTACGTAATATTTTTTAGTATATGTTTTATACTTTTATATGTAAGAATTTTGTGTAAAGACGTTTCGGTATAAACTCCGAAAACTTTGAACTTATGGCTCAGTGGTTAGAGCGCCTGGTTGGTTTCCAGAAGGCACGGATTCGAGTCCCGCTATGTTCAAATTTGCACACGACCACGACAACGGCGCAGAGACAAAAGCGTGTGACAGTTTGTGGGCAAAGCTCGGCGTTGAGTTCCACCACTCAACAACCAATGCCTGCAGGAGTAGGCAGAAAGGCGGGAACGGAAGTATCTTAATGGGAACGGAGTGTCCTAACATTAGGTTACCTGGTTTCCTATGCCTACACTGTTAAGTGTAGAATAAAGCGGCAAGCTAAAAAAATCTATTTAAAAGTACATAAATTAAACATAATGAAGCGACAACAGGGAGATTAATACCAATTACTTCAAAAAACTCTTTATTGAGTAAGTAGATTAACCAACAAGTATTGTAATTGTGACCCTTTTAAGTATGTTTTATATGTAAAAAGGTCGTCCTAATCTCGTTTTAATGGAGAACCTTAAAATGTTTTTATTCGAGAACGACGCAATTTTGAGGCAATGCTAATTTAACTGGATTTAAATTTTGTGATTTCTTTGATGACGTTGACCAAATTATTGCGAGAAATGGGATTAAAGTAATACGTTATAATGTTATTATTAAAGATTTAGTTGTTGATATTGTATTAAATTTGTATTTTTTATAGCTATGGTATAAAATATGATTTCATTGTTATATTGATTTTATTTTTAGCTTTACATAGTAGAATTGAAAGAGGGAACCTGGGAACCTAATGTTAACATACTCCGTTCCCATTAAGACACTTCCGTTGCACACTTTCCGCCAAATATTGGAGGCAGTGCGGGTCAAGTAGCGAAGCTTAACACAGCAGCACCACCGTCACCAACAGCACCGCAGCTTTGTGTGGTTTCCAGAGAGTAGAAAATAAACCCATTAAATATTTCATTTCCTAAAGTGGGAATCGAACCGAAAAACGAACGAAAATCGAATCGAATTGAAGGTTGTGAACCTTTCGTATTAACTTTTTGTGCATATTTATGTGTATATAATAATATAAAAAAAATAAAAAATAGTATATTTAAATAATTATTTTGTTTAACCGAAGCGAATGCCTCCCGGGCATTCGCTTCGGTTATGTATGACAAATATAAACATTCCCACCGTCGATCTGTAAGCCAAACACAAACAGTCACTACTATACGCCAATACTACTTGTGA
Source organism: Heliconius himera (assembly GCA_021202915.1). Taxonomy (NCBI): domain Eukaryota; kingdom Metazoa; phylum Arthropoda; class Insecta; order Lepidoptera; family Nymphalidae; genus Heliconius; species Heliconius himera. Next base: position 39,196 of record JAJHJA010000847.1, read on the forward strand.
TCTGTATCGCAATATCTGACGCCGGTCAAATATTATGAGGACTTGGTGGCCCAATGGAATAAAGTCTTATTGTTTATGCGATGATAATGGGTTTGATTCCGCTTAATATCTACAATATTTAAAGATACTATCGTTTCCCATTTTTCGCTGAATTCTCAAGCCATAGCGAGTTGAGCGGCGTAGCTCAATACCGCAGCTTGCTTCTTTACCAAAGTGAGATGAAGTGCTTTAACATTGGGTTAACAGATTTCCTCATCGAATATTCAAATCTATAGTCCCTGCGAGCACAGAAAAAATAAGCTATATGAAACTATGAAATTTTACATGAACTCAAAACGTTCATAATACAAAAAAAATCCAAAAAGTGATAATTTATAAGTATTCAATAGAAAAAACCATTAGAAACTTATATTTGTAGTTCGTTGCTTACTAAATGAGTGCATATGCCTAATACTTAAGCTGACAAATTATAATTATTAATATTAGTAATAATTACAAGCTTTAAAATGTAATTCCCCTTAACTTTTCTAATTGCCTACATATTGGGTGATATACTAAAGTTACCATAACAATTTAAAGTTACACACAAACACATTTACTTCTTTTTCAGTTTTAAAGATATAAAAAAAATGAATAGAGAAAGAGAAAAGTAAATTTACCGTTTTCAAGATATTATGATTTTGTAGATAAAGTTTTAATGTAACATAAATCCTCCTGAATATTATATTTTATTTTTATTAGGCTTAGACCCATTCTTTATTTTTAAATTACATGTAATCAATACAATTGTTGAACCAAAATTGCCACCAGTAGAAATTGGCGGATTTCAAATACTTGCACAAACCTCCTAATATGGGTATCAAATGAAATCGATTGATTTATAAAATACAATACACTATGGAAAAAAAATATAAAAATATTGATTTTAAAAAGATTTCCTTTTTAATATATGTTTTTTAAATGAACACAGTGACAATGAGGCTAGGACACGCAGTTCTATGTATCCGCAGACAAAAATATTTTGGTGAAAATATTTTATTTCCTCTCGAATCTGATCTTCAGGCCAGTCGTGGCGCAAAGGCACGTCATCGTGGTCGTCGTGACTGTAAACGCGACTCGTTGTGGGTTCGATCCCCACTCGAGGGGTATATTTATCAAAAATTATATATTTTCATTTCTTCACTCTAGTGTCAAGGCAATGCGCGGTGTTGAATTCCCCCACTCAAGATGCAATGCCTCCAGAATTCGGTGGAAAGTAATCAACGTAGTATCTTAATACTAGGTTCCTTCTGCCTACACTGATGTGTGCGAGATACAGCGTGAAACTGATTTGAATCTTATCTCCAAAAATCTTATGAATTATTATTATTATTTTACATTAGTTTCAGTGTCTTAAACCTTTTATACAACATTTGGATGAAGAACACAACGATTAACATATTTATAGCGATAGTTATTCTACGTTATTTACTATTTGCTTAGTAAGGTGAGAGGTTCATGTTTTCTTGTGTGGCCACTAAACGAAGTGGTGTATAATAAAAATGTTATAATGTTATTTTTATTTTTTTGAGCGGACTGTATCAATAACTTTTGAACAGTCACATGTTTAAATACAAATATACAGGGTGTAAAGTAATAACATCGAAACAATAACTTCTTTAACCCTAGAGAGATAATCTACGTCAAATTGACGCATCCATTTTACAAATATTGCTCTCTCTATCTTAGTAAATATCATGAATCCATCGTAGTGCTATTATGACATCTCGTGGGTCGCTACAAGCTTTCATGAGGCCTATGTATCACTAAGACATGTATCACCGATTTTAAATTATGACACCAATATGAGTCAAAATGACGCATGACTAAAAAATTATCTTTTACGTGACTTTTTAAATTTTTAATTAATATAGTATTTTTTATTAGTTTTCGTCTTTTATAGACCAAATATCAAATATATTAACCAAAAAATTAAAATACCAAATATTTTATAGACAATATATCTGTGTATTGTTGGAAGAAGTCAAATAAGCATCTTGTTATTAATATATTGTTTTTTAATACTTTTTTTTCAAACAAATCTTTAGATATATATTTTTAAAAACTATGTTTAATAGCTGCATACTACAGGTGGTCCGTTGCATCCATTAGCGCAGGCGGTGTCCATAATTTGCATCCAAGAACGCTATCCAAGAACGTGGAAGGTACATCGCTCTGTGACAATATGTAACCTAATTCCTACCACGGTCATTATATAGGTACACTGGGAAGTGGATTTGATTGTGTGAGAAGTATTATTTAAGAGTTTGGGATGACTTGATAAAATTACTGGTATGATTTAATTTAAATTTATTAGATGGTGGCAAATCGTTGAGTTTCACTATTGAACACGCAATCGATCGAAATTTAACGGAAAGTGGGGAATGGAGTGCTCTTTTATGTGATCGAAAAAATATATCAAATAAATAACTATAAATAAAACATTTAAAAAACCACAAAATACTGGAAAAAAAAGCAAAGAACTGGAAAGTCCGATTTTCATGAAACATAAGTAAAAACCATTGTGATAAATTCATTTAAGGGCTACCGTGCCACGGACAGATACACAGACATACAAGTCAAATTTATAACAATCCACTTTTTGAGTCAGAAGTTAAAAAGTAGCTTCATTTGGAAAAATGTCGCAAGTCGTCAAAAAAGTAACATAATATTGAGATAATAATGTAATCGTTTGTACTTATTCCCCTTTATACATTTTAACTTAACCTAACCTAGGAGTAGTTAAACCTCATATTTTATATTTTTGTACTTTTACTTATATATTTATGTATATACTTTGTGTCAGGTTTTTTTAGGTCCCCAGCTTCTTTAAGAGACCGTTAATTCAGTCATTAAGGTGCTATTTTCTTTTTATATAAATAACTGATTTTTATCCTGTCTTCTTCATTGTACGCTACGTGACGTTGACAAAATAAACTATGTTCATATGGCACGCCTAATAGCCATAAAATAAAAAACAGAACCGAGAATGTTTGTTTTTAATAAATGTCAATTTTTTTTCTGTGCAAATATCTGGATAAAAGAAGGAACAATCTACCTCTTATTCCAAAATTTCGCCTTCTTCTTCTTCATTATAAAACAAAACACTAAATTTAAGTAATCATTTTCTTTTAGCTTTACAGCTTATCCTGCGTGCAGCTGAGTACGTAGACAGAAACCAGTGCAAAGACAATCCGCTCCTCACTCACCGCCGAATTCTGGAATTGCGTATTGTGTGACGGAACTCAATGTTTCGCAAAAAACGAAGAAAATTAAAATATTAAATATTTCATTTCCTAGACTGGGAATCGAACCCACAACCTTCACTGTCCTAAGTAACATAAATATGTATGTTACATACATATTTGTCCTTGTTATACACATATATCAGTATGAACCTGGCCCGGCCGTTGCATCCATTAGCGTTGATGCCGTTATTAATTTGTATTCAAGAACAATAGCCCGATCTCTAACAAGCAATGTCTTCGTGGATTCGTAACGTGATTTTAATGACATAAAATTATAAATATATACATACATAGGTAATCTCTCGTGAAGCCAGTCGTGGCGCAGGGATGTAGGTGTGACTGTAAAATCTACTGGTTGTGGATTCGATCCTCAGTCGAGGAAATTAAATATTTATTTACATTTATATTTTCGTTTCTTCGCTCTAGTGTCCAGGCAAAACGCAGTGTTGAGTTCCGCCACTCAACACGCAATGCCTCTAGAAATTGGCAGAAAGCGGGGAACGTAGTGTCTTAACACTACGTTCCTTCTGCCTACCCTGCTGTGTGCGGAATACAACGTGAAGCTGATTTATTTATTTTATTTGTTTAGGTAATGCAGGCTTAAGTTCAGCCACTCCAGATAAAATTGCATACGATTCTAAAATAAATATGAAATTATATTTTCTGTCAGTTTCTCCGTCAAAAAATTCTCAATTGCCTCTTATACTACCTTATATGTACATATTATATATTTCGTAACCTATACAACTTAAAAAGATTTAAAACAAAAAAGCTGTTTAAAAAATAGCAATTAAAATATATCCAATGCCAAAAGTAAAACCGGAGAAAATGATAATTGTTTTCTGGCTTCACGTTGTATCCCGCATGAAGCAGGGTAGTCAGAGGAAGCATAGTGTTGACAAGACACTTCGCTCCCCACTGTCCTCCGAATTCTGATGGCAGTGTGAAAAGACATTGAGTCACGTCGCCTGCAATGGCAATACGCATGGGCAGACTCGATCGGATCATTACCACCCCCGGCATTTAAAACCGGCGTGAAGTAGTGGCTCTATGCCGCTTCGTTTCGCATCAGGTAATGCCGGGCTCCGGCGCCCAATCCACCTTAAAGGCGCGCAACCCACCTGTAGCTCCTCTGGTGTTGCACGGGGCCGTGGGCGGCGGTGATCACTGACCATCAGGTGACCCGAACGCTCGTTCGCCTTGTCTTTTCCATAAAAAAAAATTACAACGACAGAACGAACAAATGAAAATATTAAATATTTCATTTCCTCCAGAGCTGATCGAACCCACAACTTGTGGCGTTTACAGTCAACTCTGAGCAACGACTGGCATCATTTGATGAAGAATTCATTCTTTTTAATCAAAAACTAAACCACACACAGAAACAACTTCGTTTACCTTAACACAAAGTTAATAAGTTCAGTTTCTGATGTAACGACGACGAACCATCATTCTGCATCATCTTGTCATTTTACGACACAAAGTTTTGCGTTGCTCACAGACCCGTTAAAGTTTTATGTATTTAATGAGATCGTAAAAAGTACGGAAGGATGGAGCTAAGAATGCTTAAGTCGGTTATTATTTTTAGGCATGATATTATTAATACTGGAGATTTCGTTATATGAAAAGTTCAAGAGAGCTCTTGAAATTTGGTGTGTATTACTGAAGCCATTTGTGGCGCAGGGGAACAAGACTGGAACTGGAAGCTTGACTGATTGTGGGTTCGATCCCCACACTACGAAATTATTTTTTTAATATTTTCATATCTTCTACTGTTCCCGTCGTGGGTTAAAATATTAAATTGCTTTAACATTTTTTTAACGCTGTATCCTGCACACAACAGGGTAGGCAACAAGACTCCATTTCCCTTTTTCACTGAATTCTGAAGGCAACGCGTATTGAGTGGTGGAACTCAACGCCGCGCTTGGCCTCGGCACAAGAGCGAAAAAGGTAATAAAATAAATATTTCGTATCCTCGAGTGTAAATCGAACTCACAAACTATCGTGTGTATACTCACACTTTGTGCTTCTGGGCCACGTGTGGCCTTATTCAAATAAAATGCAAAAAAGCAGCTCCACGTTTTTCACAAAGCAGGATAGGCAGAACCGTAGAATGAGAACTCATTGCCACGCAGAACTCAACGCCGCTCGGAACTCGATGCCGCGCGAAACTCAACGCCGCGCTTTACCTCGACACCAGAGCAAATAAATGGCAGTCGATTTTACAATCACACTTTGTGCCGCTGCGCCACGACTGGCCTCAAAAATATTTAGATACCGTATAAAAATATATTTAGTAGGATTTAAAAGCAAGCGTCACAAGATTAAAATATAAAAAATAATATATGTATATTTTAAGCAATAAAAGGTAAACCTCATGTAAGTCCTAGCAAATATCGTTTTTACTCCAAAATCAACAATGGTTGTATCGTGCAATTTGAAGGCTCTGTAATCTGGTTTAACTACAAGGTCCACAGTGCCAGCTTGCATACACGAATACCAGTCACCTACAATTAGATCACTCGGAAAGTACTGTAAAGGTATTCTAGTGAAATAGAAAATATATCAAAACAATAAAATTAAAAAAATAAATTAGCTTCACGCTGTATCCCGCACACAGCAGGGTAGGCAGAGGGAACCTAGTGTTAAGACACTCCGTTCCCCACTTTCTGCCGAATTCTGGAGGCATTGCGTGTTGAGTGGCAGAACTCAACGCCGCGCTTAACCTCGACACCAGAGCGAAGAAATGGAAATATAAATTTAAGTAAATATTTCATCTCCTCGAGTGGGGATCGAACCCACAACCAGTCGGTTCGCAGTCACACCTCCTGCCGCTGCGCCACGACCGGCCTCACAATAAAATTGCATACACCTTAAATATTTAAATAGGCTAATAATACTAAATCAGCTTTAAACGACGTTTTTCCGACAAATTCTGAAGGCATTGCGTGTTGAAAAAAGTGATTATTAAAATATTTTTAAAATAAATGGCACATAATTCACAAAATTGAACTAAGCTTTTAAGCACCGCTTAGAATAATAAAAATATATATGTTAAGTAATGAAATTACGAATTGAGGCTTTGATGGCGTAGTGGCAGAGTATCTGACTGTATACATGACGGTTTTAGGTTACATTTCTACTCAGAGGAGTTAATTATTTTTGTTTTATCACTCTGGCAAGAGAAGTAAAAGCAAAAAGCAAAAGAATGTCTCAAAAATTTGATGGTGACTAAGAATTGAGTGTTTTAACACAAGGTTCTCTTCGTCCTTGGCTTCACCTGATTTACCTGAAACACACTCGCAACCTTAAAATTCAATGAAAACGATAAGATATTTATATTTAATACTATCGATTAAAAAACCCGCTGTAAATCAATTGTAATGGACTTGTTTGTTATTTGTATTGCCTATTCTTATAAGTTATTAACGCAATCACGTACATAATTAATAAAATTAAATATTTTATTAAATTTAACTGTATAAAATTTTTTATTAATGATAAATTGTTTTAATTTTTTCACCCTCGAAGACAAAACGCGGTGTTGGGTTCCACCATTCAACACGCAATATTTCGAATATGGGCGAAATGAGGGGAACGGAGCGTTTTTACACTAGATTCTTTCTGCCTACTTTTAACTCCTTTTTAATATACCTAAATATTTTTAATATACATAAATAAAGATGTTCGTAATTTAGAGATAATTTTAGAACGTAGCTTGATTTTAAGGAGTTTCTTACTCATTAATATATCTTCAATACACAAATAATATAATGATCAACATCGTTCTTATTTTTAGGGTTCCTTATCTCAAAAAGTAAAAATGAAACTCTTATAGGATCACTTTGTTGTCTGTCTGTAATTTTATATAGAAATTATGTAAAAATAAATATTTACTCATAGTAATTGGATAGAGTTCATAAAATTACCTTCTTATACTTTGTAAGTTTATAGTTTTTTATATCTTATAAGCTGCAGACGAGATATCAATTCCAAGAAAATTTATGCAGAATGCTTTGTGCTTAATAATATCTTGTACACAGCCAATAGGTCGAAGTTAAAGGTTAAAAGGAAGTTAAAGGTAGGTAGAGGGAACCTACTGCTCAGATGCCCCATTCCCACTTTTTGCCCAATTTTCGAAACATTGCGTGTTAAGTGGTACCCAACACTGCGCTTTTTCTTCCAGAGCGGAGGACCAATAATTTAAACACAATGAATCCTAGAAAATATTAAATTCTTTATACCCCCCTTACCCTATATATATTTATAGATTGTTAAAACGTAGATGTAGATTGATAAAACAATTTACATAATATATTATCCCTTCATAATTTCTTGAATATGTAAATTTAAGTAATTTTGTATATAAATTCGGCTTAGAAGAAAATGAGTAATAGTAATAGAATAGTAGTCTCAATATAACCATTTTTCCGATTAGAATCATAGTCAAAAATAAACACAGCAGGGTAGGCAGAAGGTACTTAGTGCCTTAATATTCCATTCCCCATTTTCGCCGAATTCTGGACGCATTGTAGTTTAAGCGGCGGAGCTAAACACCGCTATTTGCGCCGCCACCAGAGCCAAGAAAATGAAAATATTTAATGTTTAATTTACACGAGTGGTAATCAAACCCACAACCAGTCGCGCTTACAGTTACTGGCCTTCAATAAAACGGGAAGGGACTATCGCTAGAAATTATAAAAATGCAAACAAATTCGTTAAGTTTCGTCAACACAATAAAATTAAAAAATACTATATGTATCATTTTTTAGATCAGAAGTTGAAACCGTAATTCAAGGGCAATATTTCATAAAACTAAAAATAGTTTTAATGGAGGCTTTTTCTTTAATTTCACATCTATTCTCGCAAAGTAGAATAAGTAGGCAACAGGAGTCTAGTGTTAATACTCTCTCTTTCCGCCCAATATATGGAAGAGTATCTCACTCTTGTCTCTGTCTCCCAAAGCAGAGAAATGACAATAATTAAACCTGAAATGACATACTAAAAATGTAGAGCAATTTTAAACTGTTCTAAAAAAAAATATAAATCTACAAACAACTACAAAGAGAATAGCGGATTAAAAGCAACGGTTTAATACTAAAAATCCCTGTCGCTAATTCGAAAGACTTTTTACACACAACGACCTCTTTGTAGGCGAGGACAATGGTTATGAAACAAAATCCTGTCATTAAAAGTTTAGCCTCTAAGGAATTCACTTGACCGTTTAATGTACCACTTTGATGTTGGTTTGCTTTGACTTTTTTGTTTTTTTATGTCAGTTTCACTCTGTATCCTGCATACAGCAGGGTAGGCAGAGGGAAGCTAGTGTTAAGACACTCCGTTCCCCATTAGTCGCTGAATTTTTGAGATATTCCGTGTTGAGAGTCGGAACACAACATCGCGCTTTGCATTAATTCCAGAGCGACGAAATGAAAATATTAATAAACAATAATTTGAGGCCAGTCGTGGCGCAGCGGCACGAGGTGTGACTGTAAAACCGACTAGTTGTGGGTTCGATCCCCACTCGAGGAGATGAAATATTTACTTAAATTTATATTTCCATTTCTTCGCTCTGGTGTTGAGGTTAAGCGCGGTGTTGAGTTCTGCCACTCAACACGCAATGCCTCCAGAATTCGGCAGAAAATGGGAAACGGATTGTCTTAACATTAGGTTCCCTCTGCCTACCCTGCTGTGTGCGGGATGCAGCGTGAAGCTGATGTAATTTAATTTTATTTTTTAATAAACAATAATTTATTTCCACGATTGGGAATCGAACCCACACAATAGTCGCATTTACAGTCAAACACTCACCTTTATGTTGCACCACTACGACTTCAAATGTATGAATTGTTAATAATAGTACAAACCACTAAATAGGTATTTGTAATAATATATCATTTTACAAAGCTTATTATTTCTTGAACACTTTATTATTTTAGCATTCGTACCAGGTTTAGTCTAGTTAATGTTCTATTTTACTTGGAAATTAATGTGGATTTAAAATGTTTTACGTTTTACAAACCTTATTTGAAGAGGTGTTATGATTGATAATTCAAATATTCCATTATTATAAACTTCACGCGGTATTCCGCATACAGTAGAATAGGCGTAGAATTTTAAAAGGGTAGAATTTTTTTCTTTTACGTTTTCTTAATAAATATTTTTCTTTCTTAAATGTGGAATAACACTTTAAAAACTATTCTAATCCAAAATAAAATCAAATATAAAATCTCCCTACAGAGATGCTAACAACATAAACAAGTTGTAACAAGCGTATAAGAATTTCGACGTAGCTCGATGAAAACGTATGACTTAGTTAGTCACAGCGCTTGGACAGTTCCCTAAGAAGCGCGGTTCAAATCCCGTAGCGTTCTTATTTTTATATGTTTTCTTTATAAGTAGGTATTTTACTTGCAATTGCTCGCAAAAATTATCGCATTAATATAGATAAATATTTAGTTATTTCATACATTATCTATACGCGCACGGAAAACGTGTACGAACGTTTTTCCTAGGTAAATGCCGTGGGAATTCCGGGATAAAAAGTATATAAATTAAAAAAATTAAATTAGCTTCACGCTGTATCCCGCACACAGCAGGGTAGGCTGAGGAAACCTAGTGTTAAGACACTCCGTTCCCCACTTTCTGCCGAATTCTGGAGGCATTGCGTGTTGAGTGGCAGAACTCAACGCCGCGCTTAACCTCGATACCAGAGCGAAGAAAATGGAAATATAAATTTAAGTAAATATTTCATCTCCTCGAGTGGGGATCGAACCCACAACCAGTCGGTTTTGCAGTCACACCTCGTGCCGCTGCGCCACGACCAGCCTCTCTATATAAAAAGTATATCGGTCACTGAAAGACCTTTAAAAATAAGTTCGGCTGTTCTCGACATTACTCCGGGAAACAGAAAGACAGACCGACCGAGACAAAAATAACAAAATAGTTTTTTTTATATTTGTGTATCATGTAAATAACCACATGCACTTGCAAAAATATAGTCATTTTATTTTTTTTTGTCGAAAAATGCCTTATTTAGTGACTTATTTACAAGATATTTTTATAGAAAGAATGAAATTGAATATTTTTGTAGTACGATGTACTTGCATATATTTTATTATTTCTGTAGCGCCCGCAGTTCGATGTGTTTATTATTATAGTTATTTGTTTATATATATATATATATATATATATATATATATATATATATATATATATATATATATATATATATAACATTACGGTGTATTTCTTTAGTTAGCCCGTATAGCACATAATATGTCTATCTCTTAAGGATAACGCACAGAAAAAATATCTGTGTTTAAAAATAAAGAAGGTATAATTGCGAAACTATTTTCAACAGTACAACGTTTAAATGCATTGTGCACTGTATACAGAATAAAATTGGCTTTTACAGCATATCACAATAATGATTTTTTTAAAAGATATCAAAGTTTTAAAATGAAAGAGTAGAACGGTCATGCGCTGCGTAAATGTTTACAGTTACGCAAAAATCATATATTGTAACGAACATATTGTAATCCTTTAAAAGTCTAAATAAAACTCGGCGACAGCATTAATCTTCGCATAGCATTTTTTTTTTTCCTGTTTTATTCTAGTATAGATTATATTTCGTGTTATTTTTCATTTTAATACTTTTAAATATTTATTTTACGTTGATATTTTATTAGTTGATATTATAGCTGGTTTTACTCAGTTTTTTTTAAGATTTTTCTTTGGCTACGTTTGCTTATTATTTTTGTTCATTTTAATTAGTTAGATATTTTTCCAAATATTAAGAACGTCCTTTAGTTACTTTACTTATTTTGTTTGTTCATTTCGATTATTATTATTTTTTTTCCAATAATAATTTTTTCTCTACTTATTATTTACTAAACCTATTGAATACTGAAAATAATTTCATAAATATATTTAATAAATATTCGCATAGTAGGTACAAGCGAGCGAAGCCTTATGGGCCCGCTAGTATATAAATATATAAACATATGTATTTAGATATTGCGCTGTGACTGACCAACCGATAGCTAAGAGTGTGATCTCTGAAACTGTACTAATATGACAGATTCAAAAATACACTGAAGCCGTCGTGACGCAGAGGCACAAGGTTGTGACTGTAACGCGTTGGTTCTGGGATGCGATCCCCAATGGAGCAAATTAAATATTTATTTAAATTTATATTTTCATTTCTCCGCTCTAGTGTCGAGGCTAAGCGCGGCGTTAATTTCCGCCACTCAACACAATGCCTCCTGAATTCTGCGAAAAATGGACAACAAAGTATCTTAACCACTGGGTTCTCACTACCTACTCTGCTGTGTGTTGAATATAGGGTGACATACAGTGCGACGTATAGTTTAATTTAACGCCAAAACCAATAAATAATGTTATATCGGTTGTCAAAAAGAATACTATAAATCATAGAACTATTACAAATATTGCTAGATAAAGCAAAAATTTATGTATAAATCTCGTACTATTTGGAAACTAAATCGTTATGTAAAGTAATCTATCTATATAGTGATATGAGGATTTAATAAATTATAGATATTTTATGTTTTATATGTTTAGAAATAATTGTTACAGGCGTCTAAAGATATTTTATTGAATATACTATAATAGATTCGGCGGTAAGTGGGTACTGGAGCGGTCTTAACACTATGCTCCCTCTGCCTACCCTGCTATTTGCGGGATACAGCGTGAAGCTGAAAAACAAATTTAACCTTAATATTAAACCTTTTTAACACGGTTGAGTTGTAGTTATAATATTAATGAAGCTTAATTTACCATTTTTATTCTTTTATCATCATAAATCCTGGTAATAATACATAATATTATAACTGTTGATCTGGCCTGATTATAGAGCCCGAAGATAGAAGACGACACCCTGGAGTGCTTGTTAGAATTTGGTTTCATTACGTATATAACCTAAATAAAATTGATAAAATTGTATATATTTCATAATCACGTAGATATTCAATAACTGTTTATTACGTTCACACTATATCCCTAGTACCTATAGCAGAGAAAGTGAAGGCATCCTAGTATTAAGAATTCTCCACTTTCTGCACGTCTTCAAAGAGGCACGGGTTCAAATCCCGCTACGTTCAAATCTTTACACATTTTCTAAATAGTATTTTTCTTTCCCGAGTGTGAAATAGCACTTTATAAATGTTAAAAATGACAACAATCCGTTCCTCGAATGGAAATCGAACTCACAAGCATCGTAATCGTTAAAAATCACTAAAGTTGAACTAACAACAAATACATTTCATTTTTTATTTTCCACACGAATGTCACAACTTTTTGACATTTACAAACACAAAGAGCTAGTGTTATTTAGTTGCTGGATACCAAAATTCAATTAAGCCAAAGCATTAATCGTATTACAAAAGCCCATATTTGGGTAACTAACGAGTTTACTAAAGCTTCTACAAAAGTTTTTGTATGTACTTTGATAAATAAAAGTGAACAGTTTCATACAGATAGACGGTCCGACAGCATTTAGTAAAATTGTTTTTATATAAAACGTATATCAAAAAAGTATCTATAAAAAGAATTATACTTTTTTGATTCTTTTAAATCATTTAAATCTTTGATCTCTGGTGGTAAATATTAGATCTAAGTAGTTATCAATTATGAATAAAGATAATACTAGCGACTTGATCGCAGCTTCTCCCTTTTTTTCCTACAAAATTCTTTATAATGTCATCTGGATTTTTTTGTTGTTAAAACATTGTCATTTAAAAGATAATGTTCATACATAAAAAACTAAATTAAAGCTTAATTGTTACATACAATACTTTATACTGACGTAACGTTTTTGTTTATAAACACATTTAAATACCGTTTCTGAGATTAGCGTGCACAAACGCATAGACAAACAGACAAACATAATTGTTTTTCTCACAATAATCGTTTTTCTCATATATCATTTAAAGTTGTTATAATGTTCCTCAAGAGAGGTAAAGAGAGAGAGAGAGAGAGAGAGATCGCGTGCGCGTGAGGTATAGAACTGAAACGAATGTCAAATATCCTACGGGTACTTCTCGTGCACCTACAATTATGAAATTTAGCAACAAGTGAGAACTTGCAGTACAAATAAAGAAAAAAATCCAAACAGCTAAAATATATTCATACAAAAAAAATATTTCACCCAAATTAATAGAGATTTATAATATATTTCAGAACTTAACCGCTTTTTTTAGGCTTACGCTATTTCTCACACATATTATGTTAACCAGAAAGAATATAAGCCAATACACATTCTGCAATTTCCACCCGAATTAAGTTTTGAGTGGAGGAACTAAGCACTGCTTTTTATTTTGCCTGAGCAAAGAATTGAAAAAAAAATACCCTATAATGATAATAATCTTGCAAAAATGCTTGAGAACTTTCATTGGATGCACTGCGTAAACGGTTAAAGTTTAGTTAATTAAATTAAATCAGCTTCCGCCTGTATCCCGCACACAGCAGGATAGGCAGAGGGAACCTAGTATTAAGACACTCTGTTCCCCACTTTCTGCCGAATTCTGGAGGAATTGCGTGTTGAGTGGCACACTTGACTCAACGCCGCGCTTTGCCTCGACACCAGAACGAAGAAATGAAAATATAAATTTAAGAAAATTCCCTCGAGTGGGGATCGAACTCACAACCAGTCGGTTTTACAGTCACACTTTGTGTTTTTAGTTTAGTTTCCCTTCAAAAAGAAACAAATATCCGGGACAGCCCACCGTATGAGTTAAAAAAAAGTAATTTTATATATTTAAAATTTTATGAATTTTGAACAGCGGCTACCTATCTCTAAATCCGCTACTAAAACTAAACTTTTTAAACACACTAAGCCTATACTTCCCAGTATTAAAAGCTATTCAACTTAAAAGTAATTTCAAGGATGTCAATGTCCATTATGATATTAAATAAATAGATTGGGAATCGTCTCTACAACCAACGCAACGGTCACTGTTACGGTATATTGTTCCACTGTGCCGTGACTGAAAAAAGGGAAAGACCTAATTGGAATAATTTAGTCGTAAGTAAAATATTATCATCATGTTATCATTTTACTGGGTTTTTATACAAAAGCCCTTATCAAATTACCCTTCATTCTTGTGCGTTATAAAAAGAGATTTTACAGTTCTGTTTTCATATTATTCTTTTAACACGCAAGAAGAAGTTGCTCAATCGTTGAAAATGAAGATATATTACATTTTTGTTCTTTGTGCAATTGTTTTATTTACAATTATCGAGGCGAAACCGTACGTATATTTGAATATCTAATGGGTACCTATTGAAAATATCACAAGATTTATTTTTATTAGTTCTATTAGCAAGCGTATTTAAAATTTCAGCATTTTATGGCGTAACTAGTACTGTATTTTATTCAATTTTTTATATTCATATTTAATTTTTTTTTTCTTACAGTTGCAATAATTGCGGCGATTATGGCAATAGTGGACATAGTGGTGGCGGAGGCCGTAGAGGATAGTAAGTAAAAAATTTTTTCTTATTATTGATTTCAGTACCTATAGAAAACTTTAATTATTTTTGAAAAAATATATAATACTGAAGCCATCGAAGCTGGTGATTGTAAACAAGGCAAAGCGTGGCGTTGAGTTACTATTTTTGCAAGTACAACCAAATAAAATCTCGAAAATATTACATAACAATTTACTTAAAGTATAACGATATAACGATACCGTTTGTTGTTGTTTTGTGCCTCTGGCCACGACTGACCTCTAAATATATAATATTTTTGTATATTTAGAGGCCAGTATTTTTTATATAAGAAAAATCTATAATTCTATAAGTATATATTTTACATTTTCAGCGATTACGGCAAGTTATACAAGCAACCTTGTCGCGGCAGAGGCTGCAATAATAATTATATAGGAAATGGAGTCCATAATAAAAACACTGTCTACATGTAGGATTAATTAAGTAATTGTATATAATAAATATTTTCTATCTTTGCATATTTAGAATAAACAAATTCCATTATATAACTACTGTAATTATATACCCACAATAATAAACTTTTTGATAGTGTAATTATTTGTTATTACCATTCATACTTAACTAACGTTATGCTCCGGATTCGCATGCGATTCTTTAAAATTTATATAAATAATAAATATACCGTCACTCAACACACTGTCTCGAATTTACTTTACCTCCTCTACAAAAAAAAGATAAGGGTGACAATAAAAAAACAGAAGCTCCCTCGACCAATTACCTTATTTTTATAAACTTTTTTTGCGATCGATGTTTGTGTAGCTACACCTAAATTATAAGCACGTTTTATAATTAAAAACTTTAAGTATGTACTTATTTCATTTTAAATAGCAAAAAAAGTAATATAGTTTAATTACGAATATTTTTGAAAAGAAATTAGCTAAGAATACACCAAATTTCCATGTAAAATATGCAATTTTTAGAAGGTTTTTCTTAACATATATTTTTTATTAACATATATACACTAAATCGTTAAACTTGTATAGACTACTTGTTAATTATTTAGTTAAGTATTTAATATTCATCTTCCTAAAATAATTTACTATTAATGAGTAAACATAAGAAAATTTAAATTTGTGCGTTTCAAAGAACTGCCATATCATTTAAAAGACAATGTTCATACATTAAAAACTAATATTGTAGCTAAATTGTTACATACAATATTTTATACTGACGTAACATTTTTGTTTAAAAACTCATTAAAATGCCGTTTCTAAGTTTAGCGTGCACAAACGCACAGACAAACAGACAAACATTATAATTTTTCTGACCATAATAGTATTTATCATTTAAAGTTGTGATAATGTTCTTTATCTTAAAACGTAAAAACGGAGCCCTTATTGGATCACTATGTTGATCGTTTGTCCGTGTGTTAAGACCATTTATCTCGAGATCGTGCGCGTGCGGTATACAGCTGAAATGAATGTCATATATTCTATACTACGGTCCTTTTTAGCACAGAAAATATCAAGCTTCTAAGTCAAGGCCATCGAAATATAATAGCGTTTATGCATCGTTATTAGTGCATTTTGTATGAAATTCGACGCGTAATTAAAACCTATATATACTTACTTCTCGTGGACCTACAATTAAGAAATTTAGCAACAAGTGTAATGGTTGTAGTTCATTTCATACAAAACGAATACGTAGAAGCAAAAGGACACCGTATGAGTTAAAAAAAAGAAATTTTATTTATTTAAAATTTTATATTTTTTGAACATCGGCTTGACCAGTCTTCTAAATCAACTTCCAAAACTAAACTTATTAAACACACTATTAAAAACAATTCAATTTCCTAGTATTAAAAGCTATTCAACTTAAAAATAATTTCAAAGATGTCAACATTCATTATGATATTAGATAAATAGATTGGGGATCGTCTCTACAACCAACGCAATGGTCACTGTTACGGTACATTGTTCCACTGTGCCGTGATTAAAAAAAGGGAAATACCTAATTGCAATAATTAAGTCGTAAGTAAAATATTATCATCACGTTATCATTCTACTGGGTTTTTATACAAAAGCTCTTATCAAAATGACCTTTATTCTTATGCGTTATAAAAAGAGATTCTACAGTTCCGTTTTCATATTATTCTCTTAACACGCAAGTAGAAGTTGCCTAATTTGTTGAAAATGAAGAATTATTACATTTTTGTTCTTTGTGCAATTGTTTTATTTACAATTATTGAGGCGAAACCTTAGTACGTATATTTGAACATCTAATGGGTACCTATTGAAAACATCACAAGATTTATTTGTATTAGTTCTATTAGCAAGCAAACAACTTTGAATATTTAAAATTTAAGCATTTTAGTTACACCATGTATTTAATACTGTATTTTTTTCACTTCTTATTTGATATTTTTTCCTATAGTTGCAATGATTGCGACGATTATGGCAATGGTGGATATGGAGGCGGCGGAGGCCGTGGAGGATAGTAAGTAAAAATTTTTTTTCTATTATTGATTTCAATACCTATAGTAAATACTTTAATTATTTTAAAAAAAATATGTAACACTGAAGCCGTCGTGGCTGGTGATTCTAAAAAAGACAAAGCGTGGCGTTGAGTTACTATTTTTGCAAGTACAACCAAATAAAATCTCGAAATTATTAAATAATAATTTATTTAAAGTTTAATGGTACATATACCGTTTGTTGTTGTTTTGTGCCCCTGGCTACGACTGGCCTCTAAATATGTAATATTTTTATATATTTAGAGGCCAGTCATATTTTTTTATATAAAAAAAATATATAATTCCATAAATATATATTTTATATTTTCAGCGATTTCAGCGACAAATACAAGCGCCCTTGTCGCGGCAGAGGCTGCAAAAATAATTATATAGGAAATGGAGTCCATAATACAAACACTGTCTATATGTATGATTAATTAAGTAATTCTATATATATAATAAAAAAATATCTCATACTTTTTTTATCTTTATATATTTAGAATAAACAAATTTCGTTATATAACTACTGTAATGATATATCCACAATGATAAACTTTTTGATAGTGTCATTATTACTACCATTCGTACTCAACTAACATTACACTCCGGATTCGCATGCGATTCTTTTAAAATTATATAAATTATAAATGTACCGTCACTCAACACACTGTCTCGAATTTACTTTACGGGAGGTAAAGTAAATAACTACAAAAAAAGAAATAAAAATGACAATAAAAAAAATGGGTTCTGACCTTAGTCTAATTCCTTAGAATTAAATCAAGGTAGAATCCATTTTTTTTGTATTATTATTTAAATAATACTTTTTTAGGCCAGGCCGGTCGTGGCGCAGCGGCACGAGGTGTGACTGCAAAATCGACTGGTTGTGGGTTCGATCCCCACTTGAGGAGATGAAATATTTACTTACATTTATATTTCCATTTCTTCGCTCTGGTGTCGAGGTTAAGCGCGGTTGAGTTCTGCCACTCAACACGCAATCCAGAATCCGGCAGAATGTGGGGAACGGAGTGTCTTAACACTAGGTTCCCTCTGCCTACCCTGCTGTGTGCGGGATACAGCGTGAAGCTGAATAAAAAAAATACAAAAGCAAACATATATTATTTCCCATTTTTCGCCGAATACTGAAGAAATTGCTAGTTGAATGGCGGATCTTAAAACCACGCTTAGCCTTGACACCACAACGATGAAATGATAATATTAAAGGAGGAATGAAACTTTTGGGCCGTCACGTAAAGAATTGAGATGTGATCTAAAAAATTTCAATTTTTTTTTTCATTTTTAGAACAGCAAATAATAAATTAATTGACATTCTGGAAGTGGAGAAAAATGAAAAAAATAAGATTTAGATCCTTAATCGATTAAAATCAATCATATTTTAAGTCAGAGATGTGACAGCTGATTGACAATCACAACTTGTCTAATGATTTTTTTGCATTTTTGCATCTGTTTGTCATCGCAAAATCAGGCCATTAAATAAAAAAAACATTAAAAAAAAAAACATTTGCTTCTGTCATTACGTTCGTGTCATAACGCATCGACATTTTGAATGTTTTTCCCGTTTGTTTGATATTTTCAACGACTACTGTTTTGTTTTTTCTCGGATTTTGACTCTGCCTACTTAGTACGACCCTCGCTTCCTCACTGGACTCTGAAATCTTTTGGATGTTACGACCGCCACGCTATGGATATGAATCGCTGTGTGAATTGTGGGATAGTCAATGGGACACTGCAATACCCTAGTCTGACGACCTTTAGACGATGAAAACCACCACAACCTGGTTACTTAGGAGGTGTGATATAATCCCGACATATAAGCAGGAAAATATATTTCTGTTACATTTTAGTTGACAGCTTTCGTAGAGAAAGGGAAGCTATTGCTATGAAATACTGCAATTGTATTGTAGGAAGACGAATGGTAGGCTGCTGTGCTCATGTTATGAGTATTATATATATATATATATATATATATATATATATATATATATATATATATATATATAATATATATATATATATATATAAGGTATGGTAATACCCTTAGTTGGGCTAGATACCAAAATAATTTAGTTCCACCTGCACTCTTCTTAGATGACATTTTAATAATAGAAGAAGAATAAAATATTCATTAAAATGTGTTTTATTTATAAATAATAAACATTAATGCTTAAACAACTCAGTAATCACATATTTTATAGAAGTTGATATTCAAGAAATTGGTCTGCGAACTTAACCTCACTTTTATCAAATCTCTAATAACTCAGCTCTCAGATTGCCAAAATTTATATAGTTCTCAAGGAGGGAATGATGTACCTAAATCTATTAAATCATACCATTTTCATATCAATTTCAATATCGATAGAAAATACTTTCATTGTTTTTGAAAACATATGTAACACTGAAGTTATATATATATATATATATATATATATATATATATATATATATATATATATATAGATGATATTTTTTTTATAAAAAATATAAATAATTATATAAACATATATTTTACATTTTCAGCAATTACATCCATTACGACTAGAGTAACATATACAAGCACCCTTGTCGCGGTAGAGGCTACAAAAATAATTACATAGGAAATGGAAGCCATAATACCAACACCAATTAGTAATTAGCAATTGTATACACAAAATAAAAAGTATCTTATATCTTTTTTTTTATCTAATCTTCTATATTTATAGTAAACAAACCCCATATTTATTATTACTATTCATATTCAATTAGCGTTATGCTCCGGATTCACTTGCGATTCTTTTAAATTTTATAAAGGTTGGAAGTGTCAGCACCATTTTAAATGAAACCACAGTTTTAAACTACTCTATAAAAGCCTAATACAATTTCTTTTTCCCAAAAAATGAAAAAGTGCTTTTTTTCAAACAAAATAAATAATAAAATTATTGTTGTAATATAAAAACGCCATTTGTTAAGAACGACGCATGCA